>OX421455.1:36470826-36475826 GCA_949126865.1 Montipora capitata | reverse complement strand
GTTTCCAGAGTTTAAGTTTCAGTGGCTTGTTGAGGAGTCAAAGAAACATCTTCCACTTGAACTGGATTTTGAGCGTGAAGGGTGGAATGCTGTAAAGATAATGCACTTTGTCAAGAAATTTCCTTTTGTTAAGGTAGTGTGTTCATTAAAATTAAATTTGATGTTGATTCTCCAGATTAGTTTGGAAACATGCCAGGGGACTGTTGAGAGTATTGATATTTGACTTATATGAAAGTGAAGGACGTGTGTCAGGGTTTCATCTCTTTTCTCCAAGATCCCTGAGATTTACTGGAAGTATTCAACCAAGCGAGTATTAACCATGGAATTCTGTGATGGCGGAAAAGTAGATGATCTGCCTTATATGCAAAATCACCAGATATCATCTGACGAGGCAAGTGTGAAAATGAAGCATTTTTTTGTTCACTCCTTCCAGATATAACCTGTTGTGGAATGTTGTTTGAAAAATGAGGTATTGTGGCCATGAAAGAAATTTTGAGTTTCTTCTGTAAAAGAAAAACAATAGTAACATGACATTGTAATTCTATTGGTTAAGATAGAGCGGTTTTGAAATGACTTTCGAAAGTAATTATGCATGCAGTTGCAATTATTGCTGCACTTAGTGATTGGTTTAAAAATGACTCACACCAGTTTATCATCCAATGAGCAGTGAACCAAAACCGATCGTGACTTGCACACCCAATTTTTCTCGTGCTTTGAGCAAGTTAAATGGAATTGCTACAAATTTGGATTGGTTCATTGTTCTGTTTGCACCTGCTCTGATTGGTCAAAGTAATTACTTTGGCATTTGTTTTTCGGCACTCAATTGAAAACTGCTCTATCAGGGTTCGTACATGTCTTGAAAACCCTTTAAAGCCCTTGAATTTTTTCTGACTCGCATTTTTAATCTTTGAAAACTTCAGTGAAAATAATCAGCCACTTAAGTCATGTCAGTCAAATGCGAGGAGCTGTGGGGTCGAAAATGGTTACCAGTGCCTTTGCATTATTTTCACGCATGTATGTTATGGAAAATGAGCAAGAATTGTACTGTCAGACTATTTCCATGAGTAAATTCTTCGACGTAAATAAAAAAGAGGTTCTTGAAATCTCAAAATTTGGCCCTTAAAAGTCCTTGAAAAGTCCTTGAATTTTGGTCTGAAAAGTGTACGAACAAAACGAACCTTGCCTGTGCACCAAATACCACTGAGGATGCAGGTTTAAGCTATGTTTATCTAAGGGCCATAGGCTCAACGATATACCTCAAAACTGATGTTTGAGGTACATGTACAGTACATGTGTTTATCTTAGTTATTTTATAATTTTGCCATATAAACATACCAGAAATGCACTAAGAAAAACGTTCTTTGAAAAAAAGTTTTAGAATGAAGATGGGGTCCAATCCACTCAGTCCTCCAAGTTTTGTTCTGTTAGTAGGTTTTTTATCAGATTGGCCAGCCTTGAGTTCCTAAAAAACATAAGTTTTTGGTTGAATGATCACCCAGAAGGCATCATTCAAGGGGATAAATCTGCATGAATCCTTGACATATGGAACGGTATATCTAAATTACACCCTGCCCAGGGCCGGTTGTTCAAAAGCCGATTAACGCTAATCCCAGATTAAAAGTTAACCAATGAGTTTATTTCTCTACTCCCAAATGTTATTCAACGCTGATATTCGGCAAAACCTTACATTAAAAGAAGTCAATTTTGCAAAACAAAAATAAGCAAAAGAAACTATCACCAAAAAGTTGAAAATATGAAATATAAGTTTACCCTAATCCTGGATTAAGATAATCGGCTCTTGAACAACCGGGCCCAGGTGTTTAACATAAGTGTGCAACTTAGTGCATGTACGTGTATGAAAAAAAACAGTAAAATAATAAATCATGAAATAGTTGATTCTTTATACCCTTTCAAATAGTGCATATACTGTAGCTTGCGAACTGCATCTCAGCGCTCCGGGTTTGAATCCCAGCTTTTGTGCTCCAAAGTTCACTCAGCTTTCTATCCATTCGTGGTACAGTATGTAAAATGAGTACCAATATTTACTGGGGACAAGTTGTGCATGCGCATGCAACAGGATTGGAGTAGCATCCACTCTGGACGTAAGTTAAAGTAGAAGCTGAAGAAAAAGGAGACTTCAGGTTGCCTTCGACTTTGGTCGGCCTCTTGTCTTGTCAAACCCATTTGGATGTTTTTAGCACAGTGTCACATTTACTTCAGGTTGCACAGAAGCTTGGTATCCTTTACAGTGAGATGATATTTGTCAATGGCTATGTGCACTGTGATCCTCATCCAGGCAACATTTTAGTGCGCCGCAACCCCAAGCTTGGAGTAGAGATTGTCTTCTTAGACCACGGCTTATATCAGGTGATGTTTCTTAAGTGAACTCTCTCTCTTCAGTAAATGGCAACCTTTGTAATGAAGTATGATCACCAAGGTGATTGTTGCCCTGCAGAACACAACATTTTTTTTTAACCTGACAGGCAACATAAATTTCTAGTTGACATACTGATTTATAGCATATCTATGAGAAACATGAAATGCCTAGGACAATAATAATTGTTGGGCTATGCTTACCTTATAGTTAAAGAATATAAATTTGTTAGAGGGGTAATTTTGGTTGGTTCTTCAGCATTTTTCTCTTAACTTTCATTTCATGACGTTACTTTGGAATCGGCACACACCGCATGACTTGCATTCCAGGAAATTAGTAGAGTGGTGTGATTTTTCTTTTTCTACACGTAGACACTCTCGCATGATTTTCGGGTTCAGTATTGCAAGATGTGGCAGTCGCTAATCAATGCTGACTTGGAAGGCATTAAGCAAAGCAGTGAAGCATTGGGAGTTAAGGAGATGTATGGCCTGCTGGCCTGCATACTGACAGCAAGATCATGGGATGTGATAACAACTGGAATTGATCAGGGACCCATCACTGATGATGAGGTACATGTATGGTAGGAGGGGATGCGTTGTTGCTTTCATTGGGGAGCTATTAAGCATGGAACGTTTTTGAACCATGGACAACCGGAAGGGAACTGCGCTGACACTATTTAACAATTAGACCCGTAGCCCTTGCAGGCTACGGGTCAATAGCCCATGAGGCAAAGCCGAATGGGCTATTGACCCGTGGCCCTTTAGGACGAAGGGTCTAATTGTTTTAGTATCACCCAACTAGTCGGACAGAAAAGGCAATAATAAAGTTAGCAAATGCAAGTTAAAGAAATGTTGATTTGGGAATAAATTGAAAGAAAGCGTCACGCTTTTCGCTACTCGAGGACTATTAATAAAATTAGTCCTCTAGTAGTGTAGCCAATCAAAATGCAGGATTTGCATTAGTCCACTAGTTGGGTGATACTAATACATTTATATTGCTGTAGCCCCGTGCAAATGGATGCACCATTGTTGGCCAACATTGTTCCAACATTGTTGGGTGTTACTTGTTGCCTCCTTTTGCACACCCTGTTGCTTGTTCTTGCGTTTTGTTGGGAGTCCCAACATTTCTTTTGTTCCATAATTGCCTCTGAAGCGTAGCGCAACACTATTGGAGCCGTCTGCAAAGCTCCTCCAACATTGTTGGGACCTTGCACGCATATCGTCTCCATGGAAATAGCAATGCATTAAGGGCCTACTGACGTTTTTTTGGGGGGTGTGTTGCTAAGGATGTAATGGTTAAGTAATTTGAGAGAATGTGGCATTATTTTGGTCAGTTTCCAACTTTTGTAAACCAGTGACCCTAAATATGACGTTTGTTTTCGTAGGCTGGTCTTTTAACATGTTTTTAACAAAAAGCAAAATGACTGCGAGATTTGACAACTCAGTTTAAACTTCTCTGTTCTTAAAAGTGCACCTAAGGTCAAAATATTTAATTTAGCAGAAGTTATATATCAAACGTATATTTACCTTTGCTTCTCTAGATTTAAATTTTTAACTTGCCCTATCAGTCAATCAGAACATACTTTGAGACCTGTTAGGTGCACTTAAGATACAGAGGGGAATTGTTAACCCGAAAAAGGGGCCCGTTTCTCGAAAGTCCCGAAAACTTTTCAGATCCGAAAAGCCATTTTTGAAACTACTAACCGCTTCTTTTGGAAAGCTGATCTTTTAACATGCCTTTAAGGTAACAAAAAGAAAAAGGACTGTGAAGTTTGACAACTTAAATCCTCTCCGTTCTTAAGATGCAAAAAGAATTGTGACACCCGAAAATGGCCCCGGCGCAAAGTTTCGGGACTTTCGAGAAACAGGCCCAAGGCCCGAAAAGTTTCGGGACTCTTGAGAAACGGGCCCCAGCTCCCAGTTAGCGTGATAATTTAATTGGCAGAGGAGTGCACCGGTATCACATAGGTTGTGGCAGGGGCAACCAGCGAGTAATATCGGTAAATATCTGTTTGCAAGGATTTTTGAATGTTCTAACTCAGACTTACGAGGCGCAATACGATTTTGGACATTTTTCTGAACATGTTTCCTAAATATTTCGGACAAAGAAGTGAAGGGTCTGAAGAGTGCTAATTTTTCTTTAGTGATGATTTGGTGTTACCGATAGCTTCTGTATGGTTGGCTTTTGAGTGGGATTAGGAACGTTGTCTGAAGAGAGAGCGGATTGTCCGCAGGGAGGGACGCAGTTTTATGACATTGACTTGAAAATCTGGCGCTCCATTTTTATTTCTTTGAATCTCATTTGCAGGCAGAACTTATCCGAGTGAACGCTGCAACCTATGTCACAGAGATCACGGAACTTCTAAACCGAGTACCACGACAGTTGTTGCTATTACTAAAAACAAATGACTTGTTACGGAGTATAGACTTTAGGCTCAAGACAAGGGCCACTTCCTGTTCCTTTGTTACCATGTCTCGCTGTTGCATTCGCGCTGTAACCGAACAAAGACTGCAGAAGTGTCGTGGATGGGCGGACTGGGTGAGAATCCATGCTGATTCTACCCTCGGTCACCTTCGAATAACTCTTTACCAAGTTTATGTTTCTGAATTAGTTACAACGATAAGAA
>OX421455.1:36428326-36460826 GCA_949126865.1 Montipora capitata | reverse complement strand
TTTTGAAAACGTTCTATATACCTTTTCACTGTAACTGAGTATGGCAAAACACAGACAAGTTTTTTTAGCGCTTTGTATTGGGAAACGGAAGAACAAAATAAAATAGTGAAAGGCAAAATTTGCTTTGACTTGTAGCTTTGAAAAGGTGATTCGGATGCTCGCATTTAGAGGTCATGACTTCAACAATTCATTTAATTTGAAATTCTTGATATGGTTTGATCCTCTTAAGATCTTACAAGATTTTTACTAAGATCTTTTAAAATAAGATCTTAGAAGTTAAAGAAGATCTTATTAAGATCTAAAGCACCAATATGCCTTAATTCCATCATTGATGAATACTTTCCTTAGTTTTATAGAATGAATCTTGCTCCTTATCCGGTATCACCTGATGATTACATCTTGATTGAAATCATGCACAATGGCACTCTTGTTGCTTCATCACGTGAATATGGAGGCCACAGTTGGAGAAAAAGGAATGCATTGAAAGTTTCTTTTACTGTGAGAGAAGCTGGTACCTACAGAATTTCTATTCTTGCCAGAGGCGTGCCAATTAGAAAGAGTCCATTCACAAAAACATTTTTACCTGGTGAGAATAAACATTCCAAAAAAGGTGTTCAAAATAAGCTAAGGAATAATTATGGGCAAAAATGTTCAAAGTTACTTACAGTAACTGGTTATTTTAAATTTGTGTGTGATTAAGCAATGTTATTATAGGAAAACAAGTGACAAGTTAGTGCTCTTTATATTTTTTGGGATGTTTTGATCTTGGTTTCAAGAAATAATATAAATGCAAAAATCTTTACCATGTTTTCGTGATAAAGTTGATAAAGAAAATTAATCCTAATACTAGTATATTTTTAGAGGACAATGGTGGTGATAAAGTGATGAATATGTCCCTCTTACTAATAAAAACAGTACAAAATTTGCCAGTTAGCTGTAGAATGTAATTTTGTTTATTAAGAGCTAAGCTGGGAGTGAAATAAACAGCGTATGCCAGGATATATCTGATTCTTATCGGACAGGAGAAAAAACCAAAAGTGTTTCTGACTTTTCCATCTTTCCCCTTTAAATTGTAGGATCCATTGATCCCTCAAAGTGTGTAATTTTGGAAGGAGGATCACTGTTAGAGGTCCAACAGGATACCTACACACCACTCACTGTTGAGGCACGAGACAAATTTGGCAACATCTGCCCACTCTCAGTTCAAGACGTTAAATCATACAGTGTTGAAGTCACTGAGGTACAAAGGAAATTAATCTTTTTCCCATGACGACTCATTTAACATTGAACACTTATTAGGAGCTGAGCATGTGGATTTGATATTCAATACTTATTCAGTGTCATTAAATAGACCAATTCCGATATATTAAAATTCAGTCCTAAACAAAAGGCATCATCTCGAGGCGCAGGGGAATAAACTCATACAAATCCTTAGATTTATTCCCCAGAGCCTCGAGATGATGTCTGTTGGTTTTGGACTGAATTTTAATATATCAAAAGTGGTCAATGGCACAAAAAAAATTACCAGGGTTAAGGACGGTACCTACTAATTCAAAGGTATTTTTGCCTGGTTTATGATTATTCGGGAAATGTAAATCTTAACAAGTAGATCTTAAAACGAAAAATGGGGGTAACCATGCATTTTTCAAAGATAATTCATGAACAATATTATTTTGTAAAAAGTTTTAAAATACAAATTAAGCCATGTATGGGGTTCTTTCTCAAATTGAAGCTTAATTAGCTCTGGAAAATGAATGGTTTCCCCCAATTTTCTTTTTGGATACTAAGAGTACTTACTAAGATCTACTTTCTCTGCATAATTTTAAACCCCGCAAAAATATCCCTGTATTAGTAAGCATCACCCATAGGAAATCCCAGTATCTCGAGATGTGCTGAACGTATGCGCAATAACAATAGTAGGCACCGTCCTTAACACAGTACTGTAGTCTGAGGAGATGCAGATTATTGTTTGTTTTATTCTTTCATGTTTGAATTTAGTTACCTGCATCATGTCTTCTTTGAATTTAAAATGCGCATTCCTTCTTATTTGATTATTATCGGCCATTATGTTTGTGAAAACACAGAGTACCCAAATTATAAGTGATAAACACCAAAACAGTCAGACTCAGTAGTCATTTGTTTCATGACTGAGCTTCTTAGTGAGAAGCATGTTTCTGTTCTCCTGCTGGTGTTAAAAACAACTTCCTAGACTTTTTGCAAAAAAGCAGTGAGAATAAAAGTAAAATCACTTGGGGAAGTGGGGACATTTCTTGGCTGTAGGTGGGGAGATAAAAATTAAGGAGGAAAAGCATTTGAGGTGAGTTGTTCTTTAGGGCTACCCCCTTTCCTTCCTTTTTCTCGCCCTTTTATTGTTTGAATATGTAAACTTTTATCAGATTGGAAACAGTGAAAAGATAGACCCTGAACTTGTGATCCTCCCAGATGGCAATGACAAGAACAATGTTCTTCATATCAAGATAGATTTAGAAGGTTGTTTTAATGCAGTGGTCAAGTACAATGGTGTTCCTCTCAGTCAGGGACAGTTCACTGTCATTTCACTAAATTGTAAGTATTTGATTCTCTGCTATTTTTTCCCTAGTTTTTTCAACTTTTCAGACACAAAATGTACCCTACTGTTAACTGTTTAAGAAAAATAGTCTCAACAAATTTTATTACCCCATAATGATAAAATAACTTCAATTCCTAACTTGCACTGGTCAGAGCCCTTCACATATTGGCTGTCAAACAAATTTTGTGATAGTCAAATGCCTTTAGCCTTATTTCCTGACTTGCCACGTTAAAAGACTCCAGCAAGGATTATGTAATGCGAGAATGCTTCAGTCAGAAAGGTTTGGTCTTGATAATGGCCTTTTTCAAAAAATCCTAATGTAAATCTGGAAAACACCATCAAGGACTGAGGAGAGTATTTTTTTAATGGTGACTTGAGGATACTGGTACTCAAAAAAATGCTAACAGTTCTGTTGCAGTTGAACCTGTGGCCTATTTGGATGCACTACCAGACTCTTAAGACTTGGCCATAAATCTAGGTTCAGGCGACATTTTAATTTGGTTATTTCATTTACCAGGATTACAGATGTAACATTTATTTCATTACAATAAATTTAAAAAAGTCCGGTCGCAATTATGTAAAAAGATACATAAATTTAGGCACAATTTCCCAAATTTGAGTTGCAAAGTGGTTGTACTCATGTAGGAACCACTGAAAAATGGTGGGTGATCATCAAGGGAATAGAGTTGTGCACATAACAGCGCATCTAAATTATACTTACCGTAGTCTGTGTAGCTGGCGGTATTGGATAGATAGATAGATCAATAGGTTTATTAAAAATATCATCTAGCAGCCGAAAGGCTGAATTGCACGACTATTTACAGTGTGAGTATGAATAAAAAAAAAACTATACGACTATTTGCAGGCTATATGTAAAAGATTATAAAATTATAAAACTATTGGCTTCGTCTGTCTATTCGTCTATTGTTGGCGCAAGAGGCAAATTGATGAGCATTGAATGGGGAGGGGCAGCCCTTGCCATTCTTTGCCCAACTTTGCTGCTTGTTGACAACAATACCGCCAGCTACGCAAGCTAAATTATTCAACAATATTGTGCCTCATATCTTCAGATAGAAAGAAAATTCATGATAAGAAACGATAATTGTTTCATATCTTTATTGAATTTAACAGAAGTACATGTAGCGATGAAGTGGCATTTTCTAACCCTTTAAGGACGGTGCCTACTATTGTTATTGCGCATACATTCTGCGCATCTCAAAAGACTCGGATTTCCTATGGGTGGTGCTTATTAATACAGAGTTATTTTTGCGTGGTTCAAAACTATGCGGAGAAAGCGGAACTTAGCAAGTGCTCTTGGTATCCAAAATGAAAATTGGGGGTAACCGTGCATTTTTCAGGGATAATTAAGCTTCAGTTTGGAAAAGAATGCCATACATTACTTTGTATTTTAAAGCTTTTTTTTTTGTAACAGTTGATTAATTATCTTTGAAAAATGCGTGGCTAGCCCCAATGTTCTTTTTGAATTTCAATAACACTTGTTAAGATCTGCTTTTCCCGCATATTCAGTAAACCGCGCAAAAATACCTTTGAATTAGTAGGCACTGTCCTTAATTTCGAAAGAGTGAATGTGAAAATTAGTGTGACTTGTAAGCAACTGTATTAGTCACAGTTTCAAGCTCTGCAATATATATACCATTGAGAACCTAAATGGCCAGAGTATAGGCCACCTTTAGCCTGATTCCTGATTTCAGTCTTGTCATTTGTTCGCTTGATAGCAAAAGATGCTGAACAGGTTGATAAGAACATAAAGAAGCAATGTTGGAATGTCTGGTATGAGGCGCACCTTTTGACTAGTAGTGAATCAAGCCATACCAATGAATCTAATGGTTCACAAGCGCAGATAATTCAACCATCAATTGATTTTAACAATACATCTGATGGAGGTAGCTTGAAAAAGTCAAGTAAAGTCTACTGCTACATTTCTAGAAAGGTAAACATTTGAAAATGTGTTTGTGTGGATTAGCTTCACTGACAGGTTGGTTAGGCAGAATGATTAAATATTGCAAGACAACATTCTAGAGGCCTATGCAGGATGCTGCGCTGATTTGGTGTAAAAGGGTAATAACACTATTAGGCACTCAGACTTTCAAATTATCCTTTAAGTTATGGTTTAATCCATTGACACCTCAAACATCCCAGGATGCCCCCAGTTGATGTGAAAAATCATCTGACCTGAAACAGAGTAAAACCTGTGAAGTCTCACTCCCAGGGGGCAATGGCATAAATCCTAAATTCTCAGGGCCCAGAAAGCTGAGCTGAGTTGAGGTGATGGCCTATGCAATACTTACCGTCACATGCATAACAATATGCAATACATATGCCATGCATACTCTTAATGTAATCTTTTCCTTTTCAGCAATTGTCCATCAAAGAATTTTACATGAGAATTATCCCTCACAGACTGTATGGATTTCGTGTTAGGCCTACAACTAAGGTATGTATTGCACTTAATATTTTGTAGCTTTCCTTTCCCAGATGGTTTTGGGCTGCCTGGTGTGATTTGGGTGTGCAGTTGAATCACATGGCATCCTGGGATCTTTACTCATTGGGGGCAAATCCTGTCTCAAACTATGCGACACAAGATTCCTATGGGTCAATTACTAGCTAGCAGTTCATATTTCAGAGTGAATCTTTCTTTTACCAACAAAGTTTAGTTCATAATCTATCTCTTAACCCCTTCTCATAGATAACATTGCACCCCCCTGACCACAGCATAGAACATCCAGCTTTCACTGTGGATGATGGCTCACAGCCCCCAGTTACTTTTATGTGCAAAGAAAGAAATGTGTTGGTGGCCACATTCTCAAGACTTCTTCTAAGTAAAATAGGTGAGTAAAAGATCTTTTGTAAAAAAGTATTCACCAAGATAACATTGTAATCTTCTTCCTTCATTATCTGGGTTTTACCTTTTCAGTGGTCAAAGGACTGATCATGCACAGTGCTCAGCATTTGCGGAGAAGGGGAGATTAAAATTGCTAAGCAAAAACTATTGGAAAGTCTTATAGGAAATTTGAAATAAGCCAGATCCATTAAAAATGCCATTTTAGTCCCTGTTTCTCTCGTTTGGCCCTGCTAATCCTTACCCATCCCCCCACCTGCAGTTTTCGGGAAATATTTGCGAAGGGCACCACTTGATGAGATTGTGTCAACTGCATGTGTATACCACAAAGAGATACAACAAGCATCCCAATGTTTTGTTATGTAACATCTACCGGTATCTGCCTCCCCAAAAAAACAGTTAAAACTTAGCAGTTACATAAGAAAAGCAGTTGTACACATGAAGCATCACAGGTTAATCATACCCTTTGTCCACATTGCCATTTTTGCTTGAAATATCTTGAATAACTTTCAATTTAGTGCAGTCCTTGTTTTCTCTTTCTCAGGTGGATCAGAGAGTTTTAACGATAAAAAGGATTTCTTTTATCGTGAACTAGCGGCATTCCATGGCCGAAAATCAGGCGAAGTGCATTTAAAGATTAATCGACAAAAGCTCTTAGAGAGTGTGAGTTTGCATTTTTGTCAAGCTGGAATAAGAAGTAGTGCACTCATCAAAATTAGTGATTGCACAAAAGCTGTGCAATTTTAATGCATCGTCCCAATAGAGGTAAATTATTGTGGCAACCATGTTCATACCATTATGGGATACAAATCAGAGCAAAAATGGCTGGTAATAGCTTTGCTATTCTATTAAAAAGGACATGCAGTTTAAAACATAATGTAACCAATAATAGGAAAAAAAAGAAGGCTGAAAGATGGAGGAAAGTTTTCATAGCTGAATAGTAGTTTCTCATTGTTACTGAATCGTGCAATCAGGATGTTTTGAAATTTCTCACACTGGAGTTGCCGAAAGGCTTGTACTGTTTGAACTTTCAAACATTGCCCATACCTGCTAATTCCAAGTTGCACACATGCTTGAGATCCTAAGATTATTTGTATAAATATGCATTAAGTAACACTGCACTCTGAAGTTGGGATAACTCCAAACTGGCCCATTGACTTGGATTGGAAGAGTTTACAGTTGACTTTTGTATTTGTTTCTTTTTTTGTTTGTTTGTTTGTTTGTTTGTTTGTTTTTCAGTCATACCAGGCTACAGTCAAGTCCTTATATTCCAGTGATTGGTTGCGACTTTTTACAATAACCTTCAAAGATGAATTAGGTTAGTTAACTAACTCTTTGGGTTAGGAAATTGAAAATCCAAGTGTTATGAGTGTCAATTTTTTTTCCAGGTGTTGACTGGGGTGGCCTGCGTCGCGAATGGTTTGAATTGTTATGCAAGGCGTTGTTTGCTCATGAAAACGGTTTCTTCACACGATTTAATGCAGATGATCCTCAAGCCTTGGTGAGCGCAAACAGTTTCAAACTTATGATTATACCATATGTATGTATTTATCCTGTGAAGTTATAAAATGGATCGTCAAAACATCAAAATAACCTACTCCTAGTTTACCTGATAGGCAAACTAAGCACAGACAATTTCTGCTGAACTTAAAGTAACCAGGGGACAGTTGTGACATTTGCATTGATAAATTTCCTTAGCACCCAGTTGGAGAGATGGCTTTAAGTGTAGCCTGGTTAGCCACTATAAATATCGAACCCACACCAAAGAGGAGGTAGTGCCTTTGTTATGACATCTTCAGATCTTCAGAAACCCAGGCTATTTTTCCTTCTCAGAAAAGGACCATGAAACCTGAGCACCGTTGGCTCAGTTGGTGATGTTCCCAATGTTGATTTTCAAGTAAATGTTAGTTTATATCAGTATGTTCAGTCGTTAATTTTTTGTCTGACTGATTTTGTTGACCTTTTTTTTCCTCTGATCGTGACATGTGTTTTTATTATTACTGTAAACAGCGTAAGCTCTCTCCATGAGCACACTGTGCTCTTAGAGCAAATGTTGAAATAAATATTGTTTGTAAAATAAAATAAAAAGAAACCTTGTGAATTTTTGCAGATAAAAACTAACCATTTTTTACTGTTAAGAAACAAGGATTTCTCTTTTTCGATTTAGGTTCATCCAAATCCCAGAAGACCTGGTAAAATGAAGTTGAAATTTTACGAGTTTGCTGGAAAAATCGTTGGAAAAAGTTTGTACGAGTCTGCTTTGGGTTCAGCTAGGAGACAAAATGTAAAAGCTCGTTTTAGCAGATCATTCCTTGCCCAACTTCTTGGTCTTCGCGTCTGCTATAGGGTAAGAATTTAAGAACCTAGAGATTTGGTTCGTTAACATTATGAAATTCAGTTCTTGTGGGGTGGGGGGTTCTGCAGCATTGAATAACATAACCTAAGACTAAATATATGTAAAGTTGCTGGTGATGACGATGATGAATTTTGTTGCAACAATCAACCAGCAGTAAATTTGTGGCTGCTGTATACACAGGAAAATAACTTGTGTCCTATTGTGATTTCCTCGCTAATTTAAGCCTTCTTATTTGATAATTAACAGTATTTTGAGAGTGACGATAAAGACCTTTATCGGAGCAAAATAAAGTACATTGAGGAGACAGACCCTGAAGACCTGGGACTCGTGTTTGCTGAAGAGGTGTACAATCAGCATGGGCATCTGGAGAAGGTAAGTTGATGTTTTTTCAATAATAAATTATTGGCACAATTTTAAAGTGGTTGCTTTTTCCTGTTAATTAATTTTATGACCCAATTGCTCTGCCCTTAAATATAAGTAGGAAAACTTGGGCCATAACTTCAGTAAAGACATTGGTAATATCATAATTTATTGTTTTCCAACAGTGTCATGGAACATAGTCCTTCTTGGCAAATTACCGTCGTTTTAATCTAAGCGTGGACACGTGACGCGAGAACATGCTCTAATTGGCTTCAAACGTGACTAGTTTTGTCTTCAGTCATTCGAGAGATGTTCATGCAAGTTTTAGAATGGCGGGAAGTCACAGGACATCGAAGACTTTTTAAGAAATTGACCCTATTCTGATAGAGTATGCTTCAAATACTTTCGAACAATCGCGCGCAAAAGTTCCAATTATTTGCGTAACGGCTGCCAAACTCAAACTTCAAAGAACATGTTTTCCCGTCATGTGTCCACGCTTAGATAAAAATGACGGTAATCAGTAAACATTGAAGTGCAGCCCCAAAAATAAGTAAATAAAAATCAACTCTGGTTGATTATTTGAATTTTGCAGTTAGTGGAATTGAAGCCTGGTGGTGGTCACATTGCAGTGACAGAATCAAACAAGAGGGAATACTTGGATCTTTTGGCCCAGTATCGTCTGTCATTGTCTGTCAAGCATGAAATCGAAGCTTTTTCTAAAGGTTTTAAAGAGATCAATAATGTTAATGAAATGATGAGGCAAGGATAGTCGGAAAAAGCAACCCAGGGTGCTCCAAGAGGGTTGTCCAATACTCCGACATAATGAGATTCATGGCACTTCACAATAGACATCACAAAGTGCCCCCCAACCTTAATCCTTAAAAAAACAGTAACAGTTTTGCGAGAGTTAAAGAGCGGGACACTTTGTGACACTTCGTGATGTCTATTGTGACATACCAGGAATCTCATTATGTAGGAGTATTGGACATGTATGTGCTCCAAATGGTAGTTGAACTTCACAAGTCATAAACTCCTGTTAGGAGGACTTAAATTTTTTTTTTCCGAATATCCCTTAGTCTTCATTGACAAAATCCATCACTTCTTTCGTCTAATGCCATTTTATTATTTAACATCTTTACCACAATTGTGAGGCTCGTTGATTTATTCCATGATTGAAAGTATTCAGCAAGCTTAAAACACCAGGTTTGCAGGGAACCATTCCAACTCTCTGGCGGAAAATATTGAAGGTTAACATGCAACACATGGCAACTGGCTAGTGCTTTTTTTGCAAACTTATGGAGTAAGCAGCCGCTATCACTTGTGCCCAGGAATGCTGGTAATTAGATACCAGCTCCTCTGATCTTCCTAGATTAGTTGGGACGAGGACTCGGGAAGACTCTGCCAGCCGCCCCTCGACATTCTTTCATTTGCTGCTCATCCAAAGAAATGGATGAGTCAGTCCAGTTTCGACGTATCAAACCTATTTTTGTTTTTTATTTTTGCGCGTGATCAATCGCCATGCGTCATTCATATGTTTTTAAATTTACAATAGGTTGGCTTTTTTAACTGTCTAAATAGCCCATTTCCGAGTTGCTGCATGCCTCAGTTTCAAAGCGAGTCCTGGTGCACAACCATTCAAATGGAAATGAGTTGTGTATTTTTATGCAAATCAAACTCATTTCCCTTACAATAGTTGAGCACCAAGACTCACTTCGAAACCGAGACAAACAGCAACTCGGAAATGGCCCATTGCCATGAGTATTTCCTCCGTATATCGGTTACAAAAACTAGTCTGCCAGAAATCTACATATATATTTTCAGTAAAAAATGAAGTGGCAATTTAAAAGTATGAACTACCGGTATCTTGAGTTCCCAAGGAAATTGATTCCTTGGTTGTCGTGTGTTTGCCAGAGTTGTGTGAAAATATCCCAACGGTTTGTTTTCATGTTATTGGTCTAGGCTTAGCTACATAATTCCGGAATTTTTTTGGGAATTTTAGACATCAAAAAGAATTTTAGAAAAAAATTGACAATTTCGAGAATTTTAGAGCAATTTGCACTTTCACCTCGCATGTTGGAAACTTTTCACAGGCAGAAACGTTGACAAAACGTTTTTTTGTATTCCAACCTAACAGGAGAGGGGTCAGTCCGTTCATATCCATTCCTTATCAGCGGTTATTCACCAAAAGGGGTCCTACAGTGCATCTAAGCAGCGGTTTCTCGCCGTAGTTTCGGAATCCGGATCTTTGCTTGATAGCAAATATGGCAGACTTTGCACTAAAGAAACGACATTTAACAGAATTTCAGAGAGTTTTTTGGACAATTTTAGACATTTCTAAAAGAATTTTCGAGCTTTTGTTTGGGAAATTCCGGAAAGAATTTTAGACAATTTTTTGGGGATTATGTAGCTAAGCCTATACTGGTCGCGGGTGACCACATTTGAATTTTTAACGCATGTTCAACATGAAATGTCGAGGCGGCTGGCAGAGTCTTTTTTCCTCTTCCCTACTTACCTAAGTAGTGTTTCCTTGCCCCTTGTTGTTTTGGAATACAGACAATTAACATCGAAAAAGCTCCTGCTGTTTGGGTCATGTGTCTCTTTGCTCATTGAAAATAATATTCCTTATATTCCTTTATAAAAACTTCTATAAGGACGAAATCAAATCCTCGACTTCATTATGTATCTCACCTTTTGGAGATATTTTTCGAAAGTCCCAAAACTTTTCGGTTATATTTCGGTTGACACAAAAATCCTTTTCATCTTTGAAAGGAAAATGTTAAAATACTTGATACGTTGCAATCATCATATTTTCCGTGTTTGAGAATAAGCTGGTCTTTGTTATATGAATTTTATTTGGGGCTTTTGAGAAACTGGGGCCCGTTTCTCGAAAGTCCCGAAAAGCCATTCGTGAAATTGCCAACCGCTTGTTTTAGAAGGCCGATCTTTTAACATGTTTTCAAGGCAACAAAAAGAAAAATAACTGTGAATTTTGACGAATTAAATCCTCTCCGTTCTTGAGATACAAAGGGAATTGTGACACCCGAAAACGCCCCGTAAAGTTTCGGGACTTTTGAGAAACGGGCCGCAGGCCCCTGAGCTGATACGAAGGAAAAAAGGAATACCAGTATGTACTATTTAGCGGTAACTTTTGGCATCGTTATGCAATCTTGCCGTAAACCCATGTCCCATGCTACATCTTCTTTGGTTTATCTAAAGACATTTGTTTATAGGTTTAAATGAATTGGTCCCAGTCAGTCTTTTAAGCATCTTTGATGAATATGAGTTGGAGGTAAGTGTCGTGGAACCCTAAGTGTTTGCTGTCCGAACAACACTTGACGTTCGGAAACTTGTTATAAGTTCAGTCAAGAGAAAATGAGGGGACAGAGAAGGAGGCTCCCGGTCCAGCCCTTGGGATATGTCATGTCCACGAAAGTTATTTTTAGACGAGCGGAAGTCTTCCGAGACGTCCGCATGCAGGCCAACCTCGGTCTGATGTTTGAAAGAAAATATATATTCATCAGCCTTCCACGTGCGCCATCATTTTCTCTTTTCACTAAGAACCTGAGAGCCAGGCAACACTGCATGCGGACGTCTCGGAAGACAGACTTTCGCTAGAACAAAGACTTCCGCTCGTCTAACAATAACTTTCGTGGACATAACATATCCCGGCCAACGCCTTGAGCCTCCCTCTCTGTCCCCTCATTTTCTCTTGGTTCAGTTTATACCATTTTGATGAAGCTGAATTTCTTGCATCTCCTTTTTTAAAGGTGCTTAAAATGGCCAGTTTTCAGCCAGCAGTCCCTCCAAAGGATACTAAGAATTTATTTTCAAGTAGCCAAATTGATGCCCTTTCAGGTTTCTTATTTGGAATTTTTTATTTATTTGTTTTTCTTTGGCAGCTGTTAATGTGTGGAACTGGAAATATAAGTGTGACCGATTTCAGACAGCATCACAGCATTACAGACACGGGAATATTGTCCAAAAAGGTAGACAAGTCATAATGCTCATATTGTTTCATATCAAACCGGTCCTTGTAAAGTCAGGGGCAGGAATTGAAAAATGACAAGGCTTACATCATAAAGGAAAGGAAAGGAACTTTATTTAAGTGTCTAATCTTCTAGCGCTGTGGAGCAGTAATCGGGGAGAGAGACACTGTAAATTGAAATTAACAAGTTAACGCAAATGAAATCAAATGTTGGTTTTTGAGGAAAAGAGAAAAACCTCTCGGAGCAGAGTAAAGAACCAACAAACTCAACCCACATATGACGCCGCGTCTGGGAATCGAACCCGGGTCACATTGGTGGGAGGTGAGTGCTCTCATCACTGCGCCATCCCTGCACCCCATAGACACATAGACACATCATCTTGTATTGTGTAACCTTATGATGTAATGGCTGGTCTGGTTTGCACATTTCTGGTAAAGCTTTTGTTTGAAGCTGCCAAAACACTGAACCCCTTTCACTCCCGAGTAAAATCATCTGACTTTAGGAAGAGTGAAATCTACACGTCTCAGTGGGCGTTTTCCATTTACCAAGAAATTCCGGTTGGGATGTAAGTGGAACACGTTTTTGGCTCGTTCCACTGGAAAATTTCCGGAATAAATGGAACTTCTGAAAAAGTAGTCCTGTTTTCCCGTTGGAAACTTTCCGATGGAAATGTGTGTTCCATTTACAACTTTTGAAAGGTCTTACCACGTCCAGGCGGTCACATTTTTAAATTTTGGCGCGTAAAATCGCAATCACTGGGCGGCGAACGGATCTGAGTTAAATGGAACACGTTTTTCACCCCATGGAAATTTCCACCGAAATTTCCGGAAATTTTTTGTAAATGGTAAACAACCAGTGGCACTTAGGGGGTGAAAGCGTTAATTAATAGATTAATTACAATGTCTCCCATCTTTGTAATCATCTAATTATGGAGTTGTCAAACTTACTCACCCAACAAACACCCAGAGTGAACGCTGCTTAGGTGTCTTACTTGTTTTATCATTTTACAATAGTAATCCCAGTCAACTCAATCCATGGCTGTTAGGTTGCACAATAGCGATGCAATACCCACTATGACTGTCTTAGGCCCGTTTTAAACGTCGCACTTTACATGTGCCAAAGGTAATGCAAATGAATGCAAATGCATTAGATTCGGCACATGTAAAATGCGACGTTTAAAAGGGGCCTAAGGACAAATGGTATCAAAAACGAGTGCGGCTGGTTTATTGTACGTCTAGTGATTGGTGCTTAATGAATTATTAATGAGTTTTTAGACAATTTGATTTAAGAATCAGGGAACAACAACAATCCTCTTTCTTGTCTTCCCTTTTTAGAGTCTTGACTGGTTTTGGACCATAGTGACAAGTTTTACCCAAGGTGAACTTGCGCGTCTGGTTCAGTTCATCACAGGTTCCTCCCAGCTTCCCCCTGGGGGGTTTGCTGAGCTATCACCTCAGATCCAGATCTCTTCGGCTCCCACTATGAATGCACTACCATCCGCGCACACATGGTAAGCATCAAATAGACAAGATATTTACAGAACCGTTTTTTTTTTTCATATTAGACAGGCATTAAATATTATATCCCGGCAACTAAAATAAATATGATTGTCAATTAAATAATTGTAAAGATATCCCTTGGAAATTTAATTGGTGAACTTGATTTGGTAGGCACTGAGTTTAATTTGTTTCCTTCGTTTAAGTTACACAGTTCTTACACTGTATTAAGGACAGTGCTTACTAATTCAATGGTATTTTTTCGCGGTTTACTGTATATGCGGGAGAAGCAGATCTTAACAAGTGTTATTAAAATCCAAAAAGAAAATTGGGGGCAACCACGCATTTTTCAAAGATACTAATTAATCAACAATCCTTTTAATAAGCTTAAAATACAAAACAATGTGTGGCGTACCTTTCCAAAGTGAAGTTTAACTATCTCAGAAGAACCTAGAATGCATGGTTACCCCCAAATTTCTCCGATGTTTGGGTACCAAGAGCACTCGCTGAGTTCTACTTTCTCTGCGTAGTTTTGAACCGCGCAAAAATATCCCTGTATCGATAAGCACCACCCATAGGAAATCTGAGTATCTCGAGATGCGCAGAACGTATGCGCAATAACAATAGTAGGCACCGTCCTCGAGATTTCCAAAGAAAAGCATGTGACCTGAGTATTTCGTCTGGATGGTAACCTAATTATTTACCCCAGGTTCCAAGGAATACAGTTAATCATGATGTAATCTCATGAGTGATTGTGCAGCATAAGAAAGAAGTGTACAAAAATTTGGTTTTATCAACGGAGTTGATAATGTAAATTGACCACCTTACAAAGATTCTAAAAGCTGACGATTCGAGCGTTAGCCCTTCGTCAGAGCGAAAGACGAAGAGCAAACGCTCGTAAAGTCAGCTTTTAGAGTCTCTGTACGGTGGTCAATTTACATTATCAACTCCGTTGATAAAACCGAACTTTTGTATACTACTTCCCCACCGACGCAGCACCACAGTTTCTTTAGAAACTACCCCCTTCATTCATAAGAAAGATGTGCCCTGAATAGTGGAAATTCTATTCTAAAATAGTTATGACAGGACTTTCACTGTTTCTTTGTCGTATATAAATTCAGGTTGTATTCTTTAATGTTGTTTTATGTCGTTTTTTATTAGTTTCAATCAACTTTGTTTGCCTGCCTACTCATCCTTCAACGAAATGCAGAAAAAATTGTTACTCGCTATAAACGAGGGGAGTGAAGGCTTCGCCATGGTATGAGGATAGGAACCTTTGCAATTCCTTGACCGAAACTTTTTCTTATTTCTTAAGTAAAGTAATCTGTTGCCATTCCTGAGTACACTAGAAAGAACAAAAGATGTAGATTTTTACATTATAGATTTGTAAAAAAAAATTAACCCTACGAAACTGGAGTAACTAAAAAGATGTCATTTTTGTCGATCGTCGGAGTATCTCCAGTGTTTAATATTTGAACTTATAAGTTACTGTAAGTAATGAGTTTTATTTTAAAACTAGCTGCTAGAAGTTTTGTAAATGATTTTAAAAGTCCAGTAGTTTTCTACACATGTATCATAATTCTTGCATTTAGCCATTAAAATATGAATGTTTTAGTATCACTTTGTAGATTACGCTTGATTAGAGAATTAAGGATTACAGAAGCTCTTTGAGAGGAATTGATTGTGAGAAATCCCTTATTTTTATGTAGATTTTGTTCTGTATTTGCTTGCCGCAGAAGGAGGTCTAGGTAGAAGCCAACTTACCAAGAGTTGAGTAACGCTGTCACCCGTCTTGATAGCTTGGGGAAAGCCTACCAGGCCTTGAAACGCCAGCAGCATGAAGCGGTAACGGCGAATTAAATTTGACAGAAGCTTCCACGAGTAGTTAAGAAAGAGCCACCAAATTTGCAAAAGCACATGACCAATTTTTTGAATACTTTCTTTAATTCGCCCACACACTTAATTTCCACAGCAAAAAAAAATATATATATTTATCCGACCATGTTATTTATCTCCCACAAAAATCTCGTGCCCAGGGCAAAGGCAAACCTTCGTCAAGAAGGCCGCTGGTTACCCCCGGTCGGGCTAATTTCCTATTTCAAAATTTCAACAGCCTAGCGAGCTCGGAAGGAAAGCTTCGCGGTGAACGATATTTGATTGGAAGTGGCTTAGCGAGTGAATCAACAGGGAACAGCAAGATCTCTGCTTAAATCTTGTGGAGAAATAGAGGCCGGAGGTTATTTTCCAGCGGCATTTATCGCCTAGAGCGACAGCCACTCCGGAAAGGAATGTTCAGCCTTGTCTTTCTCTTAGCAGTGGAACACCAAATTAGCGCCACTTCGCCGAAAACGCTTCAAAACGGTCTGAGACGCTGGCAAACAACAAAGAATACATCGCGGCACCAAGGTAAGTCAATTTTATTCACTAAAAAATTACATTTTATGCCCGTGGAGTTCCCAAACAAGCCTTTGTTTTGGCGCTTTGTAACACAACACCGCCAGAAAGTCACGTAAGTGTTCATGTGGTGAGCTTGGGCCACCTTGTGCCCAGAGTAGATTCTGGGTGCGATCTCTCTCGCAGATATGATGGGCCTTGGATTTGGGGTCGTCACGCATTGCGTGGAAAACGTTAATTCGTTTGAAATGACTCGTCGGCCACTGCAAACCACAGGAATGTTGTGTTTGGCCAGTATCTGTTCGTCATTTTAGTTTTGTTGTGTGGGTCTTCGTTTTCCGCATACTGCTGGCCTGGGTGTGTGGAAAAGTAACGAAGACCTACCGTAATTCACGAGACAGCTTATCGAATGAAATTATGTAAGAAATGAATCATATAAAGGTACATTAAAGGTAAAATAAATCAAATAAATTAAACCCCTACGTGACTATACGATTAGTAATGGTAATTGAACTGAGTGGAGTGCAATTTGGTGTGAAATAATACGTGTGACTTCAAAATCGATTTGAAATCACACATATGATTTCATACCAAATTGCACTCCACTCAGTTCAATACCACTTTATTACAGCCATTTAGAAATCACACAATAATTATTTAGTCGCTAAAATACAGGATTTTAGTTAGTACCAATATTTTATTGACCAGGTGGGAACAAAAGTTTCAAAATTCGCCACACAATGGTTTTCTTTCTCTTTCAATTTCCTTCAATTTGATTGTTTACCTTAAACAAGCCTTGAAATCCGATTGGTTGTTTTGTTTTAGCGTCCCTTTCTCATTGGTTGGGGAAGTGGTGCGATTTAGAGTTATAAGCTCATAGTTAATTTTCCCATACAAAGTCTATAAATCGTTAGCCCGTGTACAGTCGCCCGCTCTTCGAAAAAAATCGGGAAGGAGCGTCTGTGATTTACCGTTGGTAATCGTGTTCAATACCATGTGATTTTTCCTGGAATGTGTGGAAAATGATTTGATTGAAACAGCGAGTTTTGATTGGCTTTTATTTTTCCTCATCAACACCGTGAGAACCAACGTGAGAGATTTTACGATGAGTTCGTGTGTACTTTGTGCATGATAAAAAATACGAATAAAATTCTTTTCATGGTCAGAGAGGTTTTTCTTTTAAAGTACGTGCGGAATTGTTATCTATGGAGTATAAAGTGGAAATAAATTCTTCGTACATTTGTAGGAATTGTTTGTGTCAGCGCTGAAGAAACGAAAGCGCACCTGACGAAATCTTCACGAGGTGAATATAGCACGATTCAAAAGAATGTTCACTCGAAAATGTCTCCTGCTATCCCCTTACCAGTCAATGTAATGCCAACCCCTTGCTCGGACCAGCCTAGCCAATCTCAAGAACAATCTACAAAGCGTGTTGCCCTGGATGATTTGAGATGTGTACATATCGAAGAAAAGTAACAGCTGATCGGCAACGATCGGTGCTGCTCTGAAAATCAGAGCCGTACCCGGTTGGAAGACTTGCAAATATATGCTTTCCTTTTAACCCTTTGATTACTATCTGGCAAAATACGTCCAGCTTTATCCACGGTCCCATCTACCCCTTGTGACGTCATCACTTTTAACGGTCAGGAACAGCTTTGTCCACTTACTTGTGCAGGGAGAAGAGATCTTTCAAACTATACCAGAATGAGCACAATTCAGTCAAGGAAACTGGAGAAACGGCCAAAAAAACCATGTAACACTGACCTGAAAATCTCCATGAAAAGCTTGCTCCATTACCCACCTTTCTGAGCACCTAATTCCAAGATGATGAAAGGTTTCTCAGAAACTCTTCCCACCAAAATAAAGCCTACCAAATGCCCAGCAAGTTAAAAAAAAAATGAGGCAAAAAAAGCGAAAAGAGATGGAAGGAGAGAAAGCGAAAAGTGAAAGTCGAAAGTGTTGTGCTACTTTTAAACCCAAAAAATGTCGAAATTTTTTTTTTCTGCGCATGCCCGAACTTTGCAAGCGCTTATTTTGCACCTGGCTGAAAAGGCCGCGGAGTGTACAACCTGGAAACGGGTTTGTAGGGAGATTTAGCTCTTAAACAGCACGACAGTGACCAAAAAACCCCTCAACTAGCTTCAAAACGTGTTTTTCGGCCAAATCTCTAGGTAGTAGCCAAAGGGTTAAGAGTGCTTCTATGCTATAAAGCCAAGGAATCTTAAAACTATCGGAGACGCTCTTCAATGCACGTTTGAATGGTAAAGACTTGTTTCCATATCTCAAAGCCAGACATAATCCTCAATATTCACAACGAATGATAATCAAGGCTTCCCTAAATGGGAAAGCACATACCTCACAGCATACATAGTTCTTTCCCAAAGCAGTATTTTATTCAGATTTTACTGTTTTATTAAAGAAAACGCTATTAAAATATAACTCCAGTGAGTTGGACAAGGCAGCTTTTCTGTTTTCTCACAGGCGTGTCGACAGATAAAACATTTGATCACAACTGTGCCCGTTAAAGAAGTACCCCTGAGAAATAAATACTTTTGCATACTTCATCCCACTACCCCAGTCTTCGCTCGACTTTTTCTCGCCCTTGCTACAATTTCACTCCGACCCACTAAGAGCCTGGAACAGGCTCTGGTTTACATGACGTAATGCCGTCTTTCTTGGGACACAAAATGTTGTCATAAATACGGTAAAGCTCATGGAGTATTTCACGTCGAAGCACGATGAGGGTGTTGGCGAACAACTGCGTCTGCGAGATGAAGGTTCCAAAAAGAGTAGAGGAGGCGCACACAGTTGATTACAATCCAGTTCTTGGTTTGTATGTGACATTAAATGCTGAACTTGGGAGAGTTTTCGTCTGGAATCCTGTGACCGGATCTGTCGTCTCATCATTCGAGGCCACATGCGATGGCTTCAGTGATGCGTTGTTTCTGCCCGGAAAGAGGGTTGGAGTGAGCTACTCTGAGCCAAATCACGGTGGAAATATTGAAATTTACTCCTTAGATAGCAAGAAGAAGTCAAAGAGATCCAAACAACCAAAATTGTTGATCGAAAGGGATCAGCTGCCCACGACTTATCCAGGACCAATGGCCCTGAGTCCAAAGAAGACCCTTCTTGTTGCAGATGCCGAATATCCCGGCGAAATTTATGAGATGTTCATAGATTGGGATGAATTAAAGGTCTTGAAGTCTAGAACAATCGATCTTTCTACCGGTGAGGACGTGGAAGAATTATATGGAGCTTCAATTTTTTCAATTTCTCACCTCTGTTGTTTACCAGATTTTACTGTTATAGTGTACGAGGTTGGTGAAAGGTGCATAATAGTAACGAAGGTTCGTAGCATTTCAGAAGATGAGGTAGAGAGCGAAGTTCTGCAAACTATCACTTATTACGTGCTCCATGGGGAAAAACGAGAATTGAAAATGGTTTCTGACGCAGACAAACTTGTATCTGGAGTTGTCCATGATGGCGAACATTTGATTATTGCCCATGGAGACGAAATTGTTCTTCTGGAATCCATGACAGAAGGAAGTACTGCACATTTGATCGCAGATACCAAAGCTAAAGGTAGATGTGGAACAGGATTGGGAGTAAACGACGAAGGGCAATTGATAGTCTGTGAAGACACTGTCATAAAGTTGTTTGAGTATAGCTGCAGTCCAAGGTCTCTTATGTCATTATGCCGCAACAAGATTAGAAAAAGTACCCCAAATTATGCCGTTAGAGTCAACAAGTTCGCTATCCCTCAGATCCTAAAAGAGTACTTGTTGTATAAGTAAGTTCGACCTGGTTGACACTAAAAAAAAAAGACAAGTGCATAGACTAGTAGCATAGGCTTTTGAGGCATGTTGCACTTTTGCCCCCCCCCCCCCCCCCCTTTTTCAGTAACCTTTTGCTCAGTTGAAAACAAACCTCCAAAATCTACCCCTTCACCTCATGACTGACACACCCATCGCTGCAGAAGTGAAGCCAAAGTTGGTATCTTAAATGCTAATATGAATGATGGAATGCATAATTTTCTAAGAATCAATAACAGGAACACACTAATAAATAAATGATTTCAACCTGATTGATATAACAAATGCATAGAAATAGTGGTGTAAAAGAAACACCAGCATTTTCATTTTATTCCAACTATTTTGTTATGAACATAGAACATAGCCTGCGTCACAGAGAGACTAACGGCCAGTATAGACGGGATGCTCGTTGGAAATTCTGAAAAGAACCCCTAAGAGGTACCAGGATCCTGTCTTGTGGGCATGGCCTGAATTTTTTTTCACCCCTAAGAGGTACCGAATTATGGGTTTTAATTAGACAAAATTAAAAATTAGTTAGTGAAGTGAGCCCTCTTGATGATTCTTTTTCTCTTAGGACAAACTTCGCCAATAAAATATGTTTAAATAAAAAAATTAAAAAATAAATTAGTAATTGTCAAATCTCTCCTGTCATAATTTTTCGGCTCAATACCCTAAAATATGTACCACTAAAGCTCCTGCTGTGGACCTTTTGAGGCTGAACACCCAAAGAGGAACGAAAAGTGCTTTTTTGACCCCTAAAAGGTACGATGAGACCCCCATCCTTTTTATATGGGAGTTCCCCCCCCCCTCCCCCAGGAAAAACTGTCCCTTGCAAAAAATCAGCAGGTTGGTGCAACTCAATCACGAGGTAAGCGATCATAATTTGCGCATGTGACATTTCAAAACCGAGATGCACATACTTATACGCCTTATTCCAAAATGGTCGCCATTTAAATATTTATTTGTTTTCATTCAAATTAGCCCTTGATGCCTCGTTCTTAAGCTTAAAATTCAAAAGAATATTTTATCTTGAACGAGGCAACAAGGGCCAATTTGTATCCGCATAAATCAGTGGCCATTTTGGAACAAGGTGTATGAGGTACTTGTATGAGATACTGGAGATTATCCCAAGGAGTAGTTCCACCCTGCTCAATTTTGCTTTGCAGAACATTCATAGCTTTTCACAAGACCATTGAATGAACCTTAACACCACTAAGTGTAAGGAAATGATGATCAACTTCATGCACAATCATAATTTTATACTTAATCCAATAATTTTATTGTCCTTGGTAACAATACAATAGAATGTGTCCACTCACAAATTACTTGGTGTACACTTAAGCTCTGATGTCACTTGGAACTCTCACAGCGACACGAAGATGTGAAGAAAGCAACCAAAAGTCTGTTTTCAATCAGAATTCTGAAGAAGAGTGGCACCACACAGAGTCAGCTAGTACCGGTAAGAGTATACATAACAATCAGGCAGATTGCGGAGTACGCAGTGCCTGCTTGGCAAAACGCACTCTCTAACAAGATAGAGAAAGTGCAGAAAAGGGCTGTACAAACAAACTTTCCAGACTTCACATACCCGGATGCTCTAATACTTGCTGACCTGACCACCCTACTGGTCACACTCTGCCAAACCTACTTGCAAAGGATTCAATTCAGGCCTGTTAGCTTCCTCCTCCCCCGGGGGAGGTACTGCCATATATGGACTATATAGTTATGTGCCCCTGTGAAGAGTATGGTTTTCAAGCAGTTTACTCTAGGATAGAGTATATGAATGGGTATCATTTTTCACAAAACTGACCATTCGGTTGAAGATTTTATCAAGACTAAGGAAACCAGAAATTCCCGCTCAAAAATATTAAAAAATTGAGTCGGCAAAGTTTAAGTTTACGCAATTCAGCCTCAAAAGTGTCGATAAATGGCTATCATGAAACAATTCCGGATATTAGTAACTGTCAAGTATCGGGATTTAGACGGAAATCGGTGCGAGTTTACTCTAGTATAGGGTAGCAAAATTCAGCCGAACTAGCTCTGGTATAGGCTAAGGGTTCCAGAGTCCCAGTAGCACATCCCCACCCAAAAATTCCTAAAGTACCCCCCCCCCCCCCCCCCCCCGGGCCTCCTCCCAAGAGTACAAGAACCTGCTAATTCCTACCAGCTAAGGTAGGAAACCCGACAACAAGGAAAATATATAGAATACAAAAGAATGGAATAGAATAGAATCTTTATTTAAAAACAATAAGAATTATAGCTTGTGGGGTCGTGTACTTAACAAAATAATTACTCGTTCAATTAAAAACTGTTATAACTAAAACACATTTCTAAAAACATTCTAATAGATTATAATTCTTAAGATGTGAACTAAGTAAGAAACTAATATTATAATCAAACCTTAAAATTTAAAATTTTTATTTCTCTACGTAAAAATACGTGTAATCAGTTAATCTGTTCCTAACCGTTGAACACGATAAACCAGTTAACAAACCATCTGCCAATACAAAGCGCACGGACCTATTCTTAACATTTAGATTTTAAATGTAATATTTATTCTATTGGAATTTTCATAAATCCAATGTAATAACTTTTATTAGTATATACTCACTCAGTGATCTTGGTGTTTCAAGCAATCTGATTGGTTCGCTATCTCGCAGTAATTGAGCATTATTCACTCCCTACGGAGTGAATATTAAATGCATTATCCCAAACAAAACAAAATGGCCGGCATAAACTGATTTCTGAATCAGAAATATTGAGAATACAACATGATGCTGTGCTACAGAATACGAAGAGGACCACCTAATTTGGCCTGAAACTTTTCAAAGGTAAGAGAAGAGTTCATACTTTTACCAACCAGTGTTTGGCTTAGTTTTCCAGATAATTATTGCTGAAAATCAAACAATCTTCACGCCAACAATTTGTTTCACACGGAATCATTCAATTTTGTAGAGCTGGTCGCCCAGCAAAACGGATTTGTTACTGAAATCAAGGAATTAAAAAAATGTTTAAGAAAGTTCCACACGGCTGCAAGGAAACCGTGAAGACGGGTCATTTTACAACAAACCAGTGGATGACAAGGGGCCGAACAGTGCTTGTTATGAAAGATTCTGAAAAGGGGACATCCCCAGGGAACTATCGACCCATAACATGCCTTCCAGTTATTTGGAAGATGCTCACAGGACTCACCTCTGAAGAAGTATATCTGTACTTGGATAGAGAGGATCTTTTACCTGAGGAACAGAAGGGCTGCCGAAGAGGTTCATGCGGAACTAATGACGAGCTATTACAAGGGTGTCCTTAGAGAAAGCAAAGCCCGGAAAAAGAACCTAGCGATGTGCTGGATACATTACAAGAAAGCGTTTGACATAGTCCCACATTCATGAATTCTTGAGTGCCTGGCGTTGTTTGGAATAGCTGAGAATATAAGGGTTCTACTAGCAAACACGATGAAAAGCTAGCAAACAGTTCTTACACCTTGGAGAAGTTATCATCAAAAGAGGAATCTTTCAAGGAGATTCCCATCACCACTCCTATTTGTAATACCCCTTATACCACCCCTTACACTAATCCTCAGAGAAGCAACAGCGGGATAACACTTTACTGACAAGATAAAGATCAACCATCTACTATTCATGGATGACCTGAAGATTCTATTCATGGATGACCTGAAGATTCCGTCGGCTTCCTGGGAGAGTACTCTCTAGAGAGTAAAGGAACTTCCGACGTTAAATAACGTGTACCTTTACCTTACCTTTACCTATATGGAAAGGATGAAGCTCAGCTTGAGTCCCTTACACAGACGGTGCGAATCTTTAGTCACGACATCGGTATGCAGTTCGCAATTGAAAAATTTGCAATCCTAGTCCTAAAGAGAGGCAAGCTAGTGGAAGCAGATGGTGGTATCCAACTCCCTGACGACAATGAAATCAAAGCACTGAAAGAGGGTGAAGGTTTTTAGTCAGATGAAAGAGAAAGTCAGCAAAGAATATCTAAGGCTTGTCCGAAAGCTAGGAAAATCCAAACTGAATGGCAGAAACCTAATACAAGGAATCAAAACCTGGGCTTTATCCCCAGTAACGTATGCTGGTGGTATAATTAACTGGACCAAAAAGGAATTATGAGATTTAGACACAAGAACAAGGAAGGGATTGTGTAGCCAGGCTTTATGTACCAAGAGCAAAAGGAGGGAGAGGCCTAATATCAGTGGAAGAATGCATTGGACAGGCCAAGAACTCATTACAAAATTACATCCTGCACAGTGACGAGAAACTGATTCAAGCAGCTGGGAAGGGGGAACTGGTAACACACGACTTAGAGACCCCAAAGGGCTTCAAACAACGAAGGAAAGCTGAGAGAAAGACAGAGTGGGAAGAGAAGGTTTTATATGGTCAGTTCCTCAGACAAACAGATAGTGAACGAAATAATAAAACCTGGGCATGGTTGCAAAGAGGAGACCTTAAACGAGAAACAGAAGCCTTAATCACAGCTGCCCAAGACCAGGCAATAAGAACAAACTACATCAAAGCCAGCATCGACAAGACTCAAGAGAATGACCTGTGCAGAATGTGCCGCCAGGTAAAGGAGACATTGAGCCATATAGTGAGTGGGTGCTCCAAACTGGCACAGCAAGAGTATAAAAGGAGGTACGATAATGTTGCAAGGGTGGTACACTGGGACTTGCTGGGGAAGTGCGGCTTTAGTCGAGTAGACAAATGGTTTGAACAAGTACCAGAAACTGTCCTTAAGAACAACGACTACAAACTGCTATGGGATTATAACATCCAGACTGACCACAAAATTAGTGCAAGGAGACCCGACTTGGTCGTTATTGACAAGTAAGAACAGACATGCCAAGTAATAGACAAAGCAGTCCCAAAAGACACCTGTAAAGGCCAAGGAAGAGGAAAAGCTAGAGAAATACCAGGACCTATCAAGAGAGATTCAGAAAATGTGGAGTGTCCGAACCCAGGTGCTTGCAGTAGTAATTGGGGCATTGGGAACAGTTCCAAAAGGGCTTGAAAGCAACTTAAAGCGCATTGGCACTAACACTTCTTCAGAAATAATTCAAAAAACCGCTTTTCTTGGCACAGCAAGGTTCTGGAACGATGAAAGCCATGATAAAATTTGGGTTTCCTTAGGCAACTTGTTGTTGCCTGGCCCCCAAGAAGATAACCCGGATCCAACTTTTGGAAAAGCCGGCGCTGAATCCACAATAATATCGTTAACAATAACAATAACAATAACAACTTTCTGTTCTATTTGTTGCATTACAGCAATGATAAACATATATGTTTTTTCCGGCTGGGAGGTCTGTATAGTGAGAAAATGTGTTCAGTCTCGGGCAGCATTTTCAAGACCTCGGTCAGTTTTTCACTGGACGGACCAACGTAACTTATTTATTTTATTCCAAGAGGGCACGGCGACGACTCCTGCAACACGGACAAGCAAGGCAAGTCGTGGCTGCTAATCGAAGGTACTGTATGCCAGGTAGGAAGGATCAAGGAAAAACATCAATGAAGCAAGAAAAGTATATCGAACTACGGAAAGGAATCACACAGTAACTCAAGTCAACGTAGTATTCGACTTCCTAAGCGGTTATTATACGAAAATGGAAAAGGAACTCAACAACATCACAGGAACAGACAAAGAGACTGAATATATTATTATTAAATGCCAAAAGTCCTTTCACAAAACAATGAGATAGTTAAAAAATTCTACGGGTATATATAACGATCATAACAGTGTTACATGTAACGTGGAAACAACAAAGAATAAGTGTCACCCGCATTGTTGTAAAAGGAAATACATTAAAGGAACAAATAAAGATACCATAATAACAATGATAATAATAACAAAAATTTATTTATATGGCGCAAATTCAACTATATAATTTGAAACGCGCCGACTCCAGGTTCCGATTCCGGTTCTGATTTCGGATGGGTTTCCGCATTCCGGTTTACCGAGTGCCCAACGCCCAATTGTTTGCGTCATAAAGCAGTTTGTCGCTTCAGCTCATTATAACGTTGGTTGGGTTCGCAAGGTAAGACGTCGTCTTTTATGTTTTTTCCTATGACCTGGTGAGATTTTGCTTTAAAATGTTTCAGGTGATCTGCCAAAACCCCTTCACGTGGACCGATTTGTTTACTTTTTCCAGCTCTGAAGTCCATAAAACTTGTATGAAACATATTTTTCGAAGGAATGACAAGATACTTTTTTGACAACGATATCGAAAGCCTTCTCTTTAAAGGCAGCGAATCTATCTTTTATGTTTTTATAACTTTACTGAACTGGCCGTTTTCTTTGGAAAGTGCTTAGAACCCATGGTTTCCGACTACTTATTTTCTGGAAATTAAGAATGTCAGAGAGTAAAAAGTTGATTCTTTGGTCATTAAACTGCTTTTCTCGGCCTTTTTTTACTATTAAATTTGACCATATATGTTAACAAAGAGACCATAGCCGGAAAAAAAATACTTAAAGGCCCCATAATGTTCGAAAAGGTGACTTGTAATGCACAGAATACAGTTTTTTCAACTCAAATTATCTTTTTCAGTCTTCGAGTGATTGAGATTGCTTTTCTGGTGTAAAGAAAATGGTGAGTTCTTTTTAGTCTGTCTTGTATTTATATAGATTGTATAAGCGATAAACTACTTAAATTTGATTTAACTCAGGGAGACCAAAGTAGCTGAATTCTACACAGAAAGCATTCGTACTGTATGTTTCGTTCATGCCAAAAGCGACTTGCCAGAAAGTTCGTAGTCGAAAAATAAAAGATTATGCTGATCCGATGAACGTTTAGCAAAAGTCAGGTCAACTCTAAACGAGAATGATCATCGTAGATGAGCGAGGAACTAAAATAGTCGCAAAGGATGCCTGAAAAGACCCTGAAAAACCAGGCTCGGAGCCTGCAGAATACCCGTCCACTTATTTGCATATGAAGGTATTGTTATATAACTCGTTCTTGAGACGTTGGCACTACAAGAACACTGTCGTGGCCGGGTACCTAAACTTGAAAATACTTGAATCTTTTATTTTAAAAAAAATCCTTATTTTCTACTAAACGTTTTATAATAAAGTGATTTGGAAATATTTGCTGCATATAACGTTGTTACACCTCATTAAATACCAGTTCAAAATTACATCACAAGGGAATAAAAATTGAAAACTAAAAGAATCGTAGTTCAATAATTATTTTTGGTGTTTCTGATAGCACCACTCCTGATTCAAAACAGGTTGAATAGCAGCATTTTAATCTCTTTTGTTCCCACTCAAAGAAATTGACTTCAGTTTTCAATAAAACCGTTTAGAAATGACTGCATTATCCTCTCAAAGTAAGGGAAAAAGATTATTTGAATTATTTGAAAGATCTGGAACGATATTTATCATTTATTTAAGGCTATAGCAGTAGTTTTAGTATCCTTCAACTGGGACTCACTTTAATGTTCCTAAATTGACTGGTTATTCTGTTACCAATATGCACTGGTCAACAGTTTGTTATCTGCTTTCTGCCAAATCAAATGGGCCTCCACCCCTTCCTGTGATCTGAATAATTAAGGACTAGAATTAATTAAGGACTTCAGTGGAGATCTTCCAACCTGTTGAAGGGTTCATTCACTATTCATTTTGCAACCAAAACGAAATGAAGCCATGGGATTGTTAAGTGTTTACAACTACAGTACCGCCAATTGGCCTGGTTTGGATTTCAGAAATTTGCAATGACTGTGTGTATCATATGGATAGTATCAACAATGTTTGGGACACTTGGAAAACTTTATTTTTTCTGGAAGTTGAATGCAACATTCCTACAATGGAAATAAAATCTCAGTACCATGTACCCTGGCTAAACTCTGATACCAGGAAATAAATTCACAAAAAGCATTGACTATGGAAATGAGCTTAGATCACTGGGTGCATCTCAATAATTATGGAGTCAATACAGGCATGCAGTTAAGCAATCACCTAAAAGACCACGTCAACAAACCCTATTGGATTCCCACCATTTGTAAAAGGTGACTTATTCAGCTATTCTATTTCCTTACTAATGCATAAGCATATGTGGTCAAACAGCAGGTCTAAAACACAGGTCAGGGGTTACAGGTCAGTATACAATGTCACTGTTCTGCAGATAAATAAAAAACACTAGAAGTGTTTCCAAGCCCTAATCACTCTACAAAAATGTTGTTTCAGGTCTAGGGGAAACTTTTCACTTAGTTATTCATCAGTGGAGCAGGGACTTCTAGTCTGAACCTGTGGAATGTGACCTGTGTTCTAGACCTGCCTGTGGTCAAAATGATCACCAGAATCTAGGGCAGCTGAGCTTGTTTTTTTTTTTTTTTTTTTGGCCGTGTGGAGGAGGTGACAAAACTGTTTCTTCAGTATTTATTGATATTAATAAAGTTTCTGGCTCTGATAATATTGCTCTGAGAATACTTAAGGAATGTAATGAAGATTTGGCTGGACCCTTGGCCACTTTGTTTAACTTCTGTTTTTCCCAGGGGAAAATTCCAGCAGAATGGAAAGCAACAAAATGTCATGCCAATTATTAAAAAACACCCTTGGCTATTAACTGCTGACAAGTTTTGTAAATTCCCTGTAGTTGGTGTCTCCTGCTTGTACCACATTTTTGTCTTGTTGTGTAAAGCATAGTCCTAGTATGGGAATTTAATTTTTCCCTTCTGCTATCCATTTTGGTTGGCATACTGTTATTAAAATTAAAATTAAACATAAATTATTAATCAGTCAAAAGGTACATGTTCAATCTGCACTAGCTGCTCGCAGTTAGCAAAAGCTAGTCAAGGCGAGTATTGGTTACAACGTGTATAAAAGAGAGAACAAGAACAGAAAGCTATGGTATTTAGTTGTGTTTTATAAACAATACATTGTAGAACAAACAGGCATACAAATAACTGGTGTGCAAAGTGTACAGTCAACTAAAATAAGTAAAATATCATCTAAAATCAAATCAATGCAAAGTGCAAATATGAATAGCCAAGGTATTAAGATATTTTTGTTATTAAGACAGATAAATCAATATAGACATTCTTCTGAAAGTCTTTGGAATAGGATATTGTGGATTTTAATTTTAAAATAATACTTGTTTTTGGATACATGGCGAATTTCACAAGTTAAACTATAATTCCATATTTTTACACCATTTCGTGAAAATGATTTTTTTGGGAATTAGCCTGTTGAGTCCTAGGAGTGAGACTAATTAATAGATTTTACTCAGTGTAACGCCAATAGATTTTACTCAGTCTAACGCCAGATGATTTTACTCGTCAATGGGAGCGGGCCAGGGCAGTCCAGGTGTTAATGGGTTGAGGAAAATTAATTTGATTTTTTTAATTATAGCAATTCTTTCCATCCTTAGCTCTTTTGCAGGTTTTTCACATGTTACTTCAGAATGCAACATCACTTTTTTTATATACCTAGACTAAAAAAGAAGCACCATGATTGGTTGATTCTTGGTCACTTAATTGTCCCTGACCAAATTCAAATGCATCCAGATTGGGATCCAATTCAGCAGTTGTTACTTTGTCTCAGGAAACATCAGGACTCTTGGGAAAACAAAACATTATAGGTAATCACAGGATTTCCAGTGCAATTTGGGACATTAATAAGCACAAGAAATTTTTTTCAAAGATGAACAAAATTGGTGGGTCCAATTGGTAGTCTTAGTGTTTTGTAGAAAAAATTTACAGGTGCTTATTTATTCCAATTTGCACAAGAAAAATCATGTGATTTCGTATTAATAATATAAATGAAAAAATTTGAGATGGTTAAGCAGAAGTAACCCACGTGTATCACGCAATCATTGCACAATAAATTGCTCCATCCAGGACTTGCATTTGATTGGCTATCTCAGACTTTGTTTGCCTATTGAGCAATCAGAATGCTTGGTTTATTACTTCTTTTTGTACTGAATTACCTCTTTTCTGCACCATTTTACCTGAAAACTGCATTTCTCTTAGGCAGTCAGAATATAGTAATTTTTTCATTTATATTAAGCGTATGATATTTCACAATCAAGCTTGAGCTTGAAATTACCAAACAAGCATTTCTTCCTTTTCTAGTCCTCTGGTGTGGAAGTCGACCCATCTGTCGTTGAGGCTTATAATGAAATCAAAATCAAGAAAAGGCATGCTTATGTAGTGATGATGATCAAAGATAACAAAAAGATTGTCGTCGAAAGATTGGGGGATAAGCTGCCTGTCAACTGCACTGAATCCCAGAATGCAGAAATCTTTAACGAAATGAAAAAAGGCTTCGGGATGGAACCTCGTTACATTATTTTTGACTTCTGCTTCACCCGAACAAATGACAGCGTTGGACAGAAACTAGCATTTATAAGCTGGTAAGAAGCAATTTTATTGTTACGACCAGAACACTTTGTTAACCCCCCCCCCTCCCCCCCTCCCCATCTATATATTTTAAATGTTCAAGGTGAATGGCCGGGGTCTGCATAAAATGAGTGCAATGCCTGCCAGATGTACTGACTAATGGTTAAATTGGGTTCCAACCCATCAAATGTCACTGGGGAATCAAACCCCGGGGGGGGGGGGGGGGGGACTCCCATATGAAACAGACGGGGATGCTCGTCGGAAATTTTGAATTTAACCCCTAAAGGAGACCAATCTAGGCGTGGCTTAAGCAAATTTTGACCCCTAAAAGAGACCGTTTAAAAACACAAAAATACGACACGCAATGAGTTTTAATGATAAAAAGGCATAATCATCGAATGCTTTTCTCTAAAAAGAAAATTTAAAAGGAAATTTGACTTCTGTTTCTCTTCGCGTAATTCTGTGTTACTTCGCGGAACCCTAAACGAGACCTTGGTGGCATAAAATATTGGCGCTTTGCCCGGAACACCCTAAGCGAGACCAAAATCCAAAATTTACACCCCTAAGCGAGACGACGAGCATCCCCGTCTGTTTCATATGGGAGTCCCACCCCCGGGAATCAAACCCTGCCCTTACAATGCAAACAGTGAATTGAGCATGCGACAAACAACAGACAGAAAATGATGGGGACAAAGGAAATCTGGACAGAATAATTTATTAGCCATTAGCCATTAGTCATTAGCCAGGGTATGGCTGAGACGAGGTCACCAGTCAACCAAACCAATCCAGCACAAAAGCATTGGTATGTTGTAAAATATGTAAAACAAACTGCACTACACTGACAGACAAAACCAAAAATGCCAAAGCAGCATGAACAATGTCTCCATTTTCATACATTGCCCAACCTTATCAATCAATCTTTGTTTTGATGTGGAACCTTCCAGTTTCAGTTAATGTGGCTCCTTGTGGGCCGTACATTCTGCTGTTCTTCAGTACTTCAAAGGGGGACAGAAGAGGATTTGTACGGTAATCGGCTTCCATTGACACAAGCTGTGTCTATATAGCCTACAGTTGCACCAAAAATTTATTTATTTATTTATTTATAACAACTATAATTTTGCAAATAATGACAAAACATAAACGAAAAAGGATACTGACAGAGATTAACTAAATCGTCATACAATGTCAACCCCTACCAAATTAAATCAAGCTAAATTAAGAAAATACAAACACTTCTATAAATAGATGTTTTCTCTTAACTATATATGTGTATGAATATGCATTATAACTAGTTTTATATGCATATACTGGGGTAACTATTTTGAGTATGACTATAAGAGTCTAAAAATAGAAATAGTGTGACAGGGTTTATATCGACATCTCCATCCATATTGATCCATTTACTCACTTAAAATGGGCTTTGGTCATTTTCAGGTGCTGTGATGAATGCCCAATCGGCAAGAAGATGATTTACGCCAGTTCCAAAGATGCTTTGAAAAAAAAATTCAATGGTCTCAATCTCGACTTCCAGTGTACAGACTGTACAGAATTCCAGCATAGCGAGCTGATCAGGGACTTGATCCACAAAGACAGAGTTTAAGTGTCCAGCTTAAAGCAGTTAATTTGTTGATCATTTTTGTACTTTGAAAGTTAAGCTTCAAAAAAGCTGGAAACTGTATTGGACAGTTGGCCCTTCTGTAGAGTTGTAACCCCTGGAAATTTTCTGGCATGATATCTTTTTGAAGGATAACTGCCTTGTTATATCTTTGCCTGCAATTGTGTCAGAGTCTTAAGACACATTAAAATAACTCCTTTTCATTATTCACTACAATATTGTATTTGCTTGTCTGACGAGTGCCGGTCTTGTTGTGTACTGATCGATGACGAACAACCTTATTATCCAAGCATTGTGTGCCCGAGTGACCTGTTCGTGACGAGATGGGGTTACATAAGGAAGAAGACTATAGAGGTTGCAGGTCATTGCTTGACCATAGTTGAAACAACCCAAACTTTTTCTAATGCATTTTTGTAAAGGTTTGGATTGTTTCAGTTGTGGTAAAACAATGACCTGCCACTCTAACCTGCAACTTTACACGGGCACCCTCCGGAATAATACATCCCGTGTCATGTGCCATATGCAATCTTTAAGTTTGTACGTTGGATTTTAATCCGTCATCGTGAATAAAGGTCTTTATATTTTCCCGGACATCGTATTGCAAAGATTACTAGTCAAGGACACTAGAGATTTGGACGGTTTCTCGGTAAGATCGACTCCTTTAATGCGTTTTCAAAGCTCCCAGTTATCAGTCTGCATTAGAATGGAT
>OX421455.1:36408326-36420826 GCA_949126865.1 Montipora capitata | reverse complement strand
ATCCTATAACCTTGGCTATCGTCGCTGTTGTTGTAGCTGTCGTTCTGTCTGTCCTTCTCTTACTTCTATTTGCTTCTCGCGAGGAGAAATTCGAAGATGTGTTAGCAGCTCATCGCTCGGAACGGGAGGCTCACCAGTCGCGAACGGCTACTGTGAAAACCTTGAAGTCTCGCAAGAAAATTTCAAAGGGCAAGAAAAAGAATTCAGGCGATGGAGAGGAGATTTCTGAGCCAATAGTTGAAGGGACCGTCGATGCGAGCGTTAATATCGTCGAAGAAAACTCGGGTTTTCATCCATCAGGTGAATTTTCTCTTGATTTTAATGTTCCGAGTGAAGAGAAATTGCCAGATGTTGAGCAAGGACCGATCTCTGGGCCCGTGAAAGAACGTCATGGAAAGAAAAAGCCGAAGAAAGCTGCACCGAAAGAAGAAACCGTGACCGAGCGCCATGAAAGTGTGGAAAAACAACCACGTGAAGATGTTGAAGAGGTCGCGAGTAAAATTGAATCTCATCCCATATTAGAGGGCGAACATCGGAAAAGCGAGAATTTGGAAATCGAGGTGCAGAAACTTTCTGAGAGCAGTGAGACAGCTCCATCTGTGAAGAAACCGAAGGGTAAAAGCAAAATCACTAAGGACAAGGGACCCATTCAAGGTGAGTCAATCGTACTCATCGATCTTCAACTTTCTTTGCAATATCGATTTCGTGCGTTGCAAATGATAAAATTTGATGCTTACAGACAACGGTTTATAATTATAGAACATATCAGGTTTTGCTCACAACAAGGATTTACCCATAGATTTTAAAAGACGCTCTATGGTATGTGAATTCAAATCAAAGTTGTTCCACTTGAGCCCTTGAATAGCTTAATAGTCAACGTGGCAAAAGGTTAAACAGTGGATTTGTAGCTAGATGTTTTGACAGCTGATTCTGAATTTCTCGTGTCGTGAAAATAGGACAAAACTACTAATCTTTATATGTTAGTTTATTAAGAAGAACTTGGTTAAATGGAATTTGTGTGATTTAAATCAACGAAACAAATAGAATAAATTATTCAAGTCGTTTGTAATTATAACGTGTGTGTGTCCAGGGAGGTGTTAGTAACCGTAATATCAAGTCGAATTATGTTCATTTGTACCGATAAGAAACATAAAACTTTTGTTCCCACATAAATTTGAATTTTGGCCTTTTCAATATCGGCAAATAGTCACCCTTTGCATGATGTGAATTTTTGTAAGAACAATATAATGTTTTTAATTTTAGCTATGATATACAAATCCGTTCAGTTTTCACTCCCCAGTTTATTTTGAAAATTGGACATCTCAAGGGGCTATTTCCAGCGGTAATGATATAATGTTTATTTCAGTTTAGATAACCAAAACTGTCCATTGTTTGCATATTGGTAGTTTATTCTAAGAATAATAATTATTATTTCATGTTGGGTCATGCGGTTGGTGAAATGTACTGTCAAAAATTTGACGATCATATTGCAAACGTCATTTCCCTGTAAAGAGGCTTGACTGAACGAGAGATGTTACATGTAGTTCAATGTTTGTTGTTAAAAGGGGAAAATCTGTTATCTGATATTTCCACTCTCCTCTTACATTTTAATTCAATGATGAAAATGTGTTAAACTATATTTGTGTATTTCTTACACTGGCAATCTAATGTTGGTTCTATTGGATTTTTAAAGGTTTCCAACATAACTATTTTTGTATACCATAAAGCAGGGTTTTCAATAAGAATTGCAAAACCTGAGGAGGTGGAGAATGTACAATGCATGCCAAAGGCGCGCTTTCCGATGGCTGAAGACACAAGCAAAATTTTGAAATTTGGGTGTCTTGGAATGTATTTCTTGCATTCTGGAGCATGAATTAGGGTATTTGAATGCAACACAGATATCATGGAATTTTGGCTTTTTTATCCAGAGAGTAAATTAATACTCTAAATTTTTGAAATCCAGTTGATGGCAAGATAATTATATTTTACATTTTGAATAGACGCTAAAATAGCATGATATAGACCCCTTTAAGGCTCCTGTGCATTTTATCTGTCGTGACCGAAAATGACTTTTTGGGAATGTTGTCTTGTCACACTTCAAATATAGTTAGGTTATAAGGCAGCTTACACCAAGTACTGGACTGCCAGACTGCTGCCTTGAAAATGTGTGTGCCTGATCCTTGATCACCGCAGGAAACCGAAATCCCTGCCAAAATTACTCAGAATTCAGGTTTCTTTTTTGTTTTTCTGAACAAATCTTTCCTGATCCAAGGCTCGCCTTCTGTGCAAATGTTTCTCATGTTATTTGTAAAATTTGGGATGATTTCCAAGGAAAAAGTAGGCAGCGACTTTACTTGCAATAGCAGGCAAATTTTGTCAGCCTCCAGCTCTTATTGAAATTCTTGTAAATTAAACCAATTTCCAAATAACTCTTGCTGAAAATATGACAACACTTTGAAATGTATTTCACTGCAAAAATTAGTGAAAAGATATGATCATCTGTTTTGAAGTCATCCTGTCTTGATTTTTAATGATCAAAATAACCCTTTTTAAGTCAGGACAACTTCCAGAAGTAGGATCTTTCCATTAATTTTTTTTATCAAATTCCTTTCAGTTTAAAGCCAATAATTTAATGTTAACTCAAGGCTAAAATAAACAATCCAGTTGTCAACCCATAGTTATTGTTGGTAGTTTTTCTCTTTTTGTCTTGACATTCCTGCTATCTTGGTAAAGTTTGTGAGTCCAAGTTTTGTGTGTAGAGAGGATTTGGTCCATTTGCACCGGGTAATTTAATTTCGAACTGAGATATACTGCATGCACAAGAAACCATAACGTAATTTCAAACATGCTGCTCAGAAATGCAAACTAAATTAGGGTTTATTATATGACCCCAAGAGGAATCACCACAGAAAGGCAAAATAAGCAAAAAAAATGTAAACAATGCTACAAAGCACTATATATATCAAACATAAATTAAATGAACAGTGAAAACTCTACGAAGTGAAATGTAGGCAGACAAGGGAGACAGTTTTCACAAAATTTTGCTGTCAAAATAATATTGTTGTTTAATATCTAATCTTTCTTTCAACCAATCAGAAGATGTAAATACCAATCGTCTCTTTGAAATGGTGGAATCTGCTCAACTCAACTCTTCAGAGATTCAAGCCATGATAGATGTGTTGCTTAACAAACAAGGAGATGATGCTCAGTGGAAAAAGGTACACGTAGAAAAAGATTAATGCATTGTTCAATTCTTGTAGCTGCCATGTTGTAATGAGTTGATGGCCATAATAGTATTGGGTTGTCAGTAATTTACTATCAACCATAGACTGTTTCTTTTTTCTCATTTACACTCTGTGTTTGGAAACCCGAAGGTAAGTTCTAGTCCTTTTCTTTGCACCTATTACTATTTAACAATTATTCGCCGAAGGCGAAGTGATTATCGGTGAATATTCACCTATAATCACTGAGCCTGAGGCGATTAATTGTTTTAGTATAAATACACAGGTGATGTTATTTCAAAGAAGAGAAAAAAAAAACATTTCAACGCGAAATCATCTTCACTTACAGTGGCAAAACGACTACTGGCAGCCATTTTGTCCGTCGAGGTGATTATCGGCTGATAATCCGAGATAGCGAGCCAATGAGAGCGCACGATTTTGTATAATCACCTGTGTATTTATACTAATTTGTTTTAACGCATTCACTGCTAAAGCAACCCCATTTGACAACTAAAAATCGTCTGGTGTTAGACATAGAGTAACATCTGTCTCGCTCTCAGGAGGGAATTGGTTAATGCTGCACGAATGCCTACTTAACACACTACACAGAAACAGTTGGAGCAAAAGTAGTCATTTTAATCTTTTTTCAGACTCTTATAGTGGTAATGTGCTTTAAGGAAAGTTGCAAAGGGCGTGTAAGGCCATAGTCATGTGATTGGACATTTTAAGCTCTGCACTTTTTCATTTCAGTCAACTGCAAAGGGGGATTCTGTGGAAATACTTAAGAAACAACTTCAAGATAAAGATGCACAGATATTAGAAGGTGAACTAGAATATCGTCATAACTACCTGACTGTATTGAGCTCACTGTAAAGGCAATAATTTATCAATTTTATTGACTTGGATGTGTTGGGATGGGGGTAGTTATTTCAATTGACTATATTGTCAAAAGATTTCTGCAAGAAATACTAGTGTTGCTAGATGTGTCAGTAAACAGGATCAACAGTTCCATTTTGAATTCAAGAATAAACTAGGCACACTTATTTCCTGTGATCTAATGGCTGCAGATACTTTTGACCATTGGACTGTAGTTAAACGCGCAGGGTAGAGAAATTTGTGTGAATGTGAATTGAAGAAATTTAACAACCTTATAGGATTTTCTTCAAAGGATCATTCAGACATCTTCAGGAAAATAGTGATTTGCAGTTAAAATTTTGGTAAAAATTCCTTTCCGCAAATATAATTTTTTACACATAGGACATTAATTTTTATTTAGAACGTCAACAGTCTCAAAATGTTGCTAACAAGCTTAAGGAACTGAGGTGAGCTAATAAAGCAACTTGTTTTTCAATGGGCCATTTGCATGATAGCGTCAATTTACTACCAAGACCAGAATGCTTTTTCGATTGCATTGTGATGGGGATATTTCTGCTCTCCTGAGAATTGGTAGAATTTGCCTTGCAGTAGAAGCAACTCAAAGCATTCCATTCCTGGTGCAAAATGACACTGTTGTGCAAAGGCCTCTGTTAGTCATAAATTTTTGATGACTGCTGGTTGACATGTTGTTTCATGTTTTATAATTATTTTTGTGTACTAAGTTTTTTTGATGCATGGAAGAAGTTTGACACTAACTTTCTTACTAGTTTGCCCTTTGGGCAACCAGTTTTGGTTTTGTTTTTTTTTTTTCGGTGTCCCACCTTCTAAAGACCTGTTGTCCATTAAATCTCAAAGGAGGCTTGTAAAAATGTCGATTTTGTTGATCAACGAAAGAGGATGTGATGAAAGCTATAACAAACTGTTATCTCAGTGATAATTTGGTGTTCACTGGTCTCTTAAGGAGTACCGTAAAAGTCCATGTATAAGCCGCACCTGTAGATAAGCCGCACCCCCAATTTGGAAGCTAGAATTTTGAAAAAAAAAAGCACAGACAAGAAACTTTGAAGTTCCAGGGAAGCTTTTAATGGTAAACAAACAAGGACAAATATTACTAGTCACTTTCTTCGTTGCAACTCAAATCATTCAGCAAAATATTTGTCGAACAAAATTTCTGATTGCCCCATCGGGCAAGTCTTAGAGTTGTTTTACTTGCCGACGGATATATTTCGCTTGCCTTGGGCAAGCCTTGGTGTTGAACACTGAAATCAGTGCTTTCCACATTTTGCGATGTGCACAATGATTTGATTCATGCCCAGGTAGATTATTATAATTTGAAGTCATTGGCATGCATAACAAAATTAATATTTTTAGCAATGGCAAGCAATGAGATTTTGATTTGCATTGTTGCTTTGTTACAGTTTTTGGTTATAAATTTGCTCTCTTTGCATATTTTTTCTTGTAGGGATGAACTTCAGCAGGAGAAACAAAAGCAGAAAGCACAACAAGCTAATGCCACCAACAAAATTACAACTCAGGTAAAAATGTCATTTACGATATGTTAGGGTGTGTATGGCTATTGAGATCAAAGGTATGAACTAAGAAATGGCCAGTCTTTAAGCCTTTTGTGATGCACTTGTAAATGATGAATTTATTAGTGTATGAGACACTTGCCTTGTAATAGGAATAAATTCAGAGTAATGGCATAAAAAGAAAACTATTTAAACTATTTATCTTATTCTTGTATGTTCTTATTGTTTTTAATACCCCGCTTTTTAACATTTTCATGCTTTTTACATTTGTCACTTCTTTGTTCTACTATATAATTAGTACCTATGTAAATTTTTATCTTCACTTTGCTTGATAATGACCGTTGAACGGTCGAAACGTCGCTTTCTTATCCTGATAGTTTTTACTACAAGACCTTATTAATGCTTCTTTTAACTGATTTACGGGAGTGTCTTGAGAACAGCCAAGTAGATATTAGGTTACGTTTGTAAAGGTCTCTTTTTTTTTAGAATTTTGTCATGGGGCAAGCCTTAAAAGTTTAAATTCATCTTGAGCCTAACCACTTGATTAAAAAAATAGTTGATTACAGTAGTAGGCTGTTCAAAATACCAAAGTGAGTAAAAAGCCTGGCTTCATTTTTTGCAACACTTTCTTTCTAGGCTCAAGAGATCCAAGCTCTTCAGGCACGCATGCAAGCTTCTCATGAAAACCATGCAGTAGAGTTGCAAACTGTGCAGTCTCAGATGCGACAATTGCAGGAAGTGGTTGCATCGTCTTCCATGAGCAGTATGCAGCGACTACAAGAGGTAGAACGTCAATCTTTCATGCAAAAAGGATACAGGTCAACAAAACAGGCTACTTGAAAATGACAATGCTTTTGCTCCGCGTTTCAGGCAATTATTGTTGGACAACAGCAAGCCTCAGCAGATTGATCCCTGATATTGTTAAAATGGGAATGTAGCAGTCACAAGATTGAGGCCTTTTGTCTTATCTTGGAGTTTTTTTTGTCTTTATTTTCAGGAGAATGCCCAGCTTAAAAATGCTTCCATGAGAGCAGCACAACTGTAAGTTGAAGAGTGTCCTCCTTGTCTGAGACTATCTAATTGGGTGTTGTCACGGTATCATAATGATGAACTGTTCTGGCTAGCATTCTGTCTCAGTATTCACATTATAGTCACCTGGCAACTATCCAGCTTAACAGGGTCAAACTCAGAGCATATTTAAGGGCCTTTAGAAACTTCTGTATGGTTTTTTTCTTGTCCCTGGGATATAACTGGTGTTAATTCCATGTATGGGTTGCTGAGGGAGAAAAATCAGTGTATATGGAAAAATTATCATTAGAGATGAAGCCCCTAAAACAGAGTACAGAATGAACGCAAACTATGCCTGCGACATTGCTCAAGCTCAGGGAACAAGCTCAGGTAACATATTTAGTAGAGCCTGGGTGAGTCCAATTACAGTGGCTGTTGTTTTAGCTAGATGTTACTGACAGATGTGTTTTGTTTTCCAGAAATGCAGATAAAGAATCTCTTACAGCAGAGCTGACCAAGCTGCAACAGTCATATCGGCATGTAAAAGGAGATCTGGCTGGTAAAGTAGAGCAACTGACGCAAAGTGAGGCAAATTGTCGGTCAGCTGAAGAGAAAATAAGACAGTTGACGATTCATCAGAATAGTGTGGTAAGGAGATCTCCTAAACATTCCCTTTGATACTACAGCATTAATTGATACATTTGTAATAATGTTCAGTACATCAAACTACAAGTTCCTTTGAACTGTCCATATGATACATGAATGTTTGGTTTGGTTTGGTTTGGTTTGGTTGATGATAAAAGAAAATTAAAGTGAGCATTGTAGTGGTGATTATATCTCAGTTTGCAATATTTGCTTGATGGTCTTTTTTAAATTTTTAGCGTAGTGTGCAGCACAGTTGAGATCAAGTCCTGTTCAAGCTTGGATTATCTATGCTCCATTTGAATAATTATTATTAATGCTCTGTTTACAGCAATACTGTGACAAGCAAACCTTTTAACAGTTGTTGATTTTGAATAGAACAGATTTTAACGGACTGTTCTTTGGACAGCTTTCACCAGGGGTGCAATCCAAACCATTTGTCATCAACTGTACCATAGTCTTTCGGTTATAAGGCGCAGCATTTTTTCTCAAAGAAATTTCTTGTGGGCCCCAAATGTGATGTAAACTCAAGGTGCATCTTATAACCGAGTATCTCCTTGAAGAAAACTCGTGCTAGGATGATTCGTTGATCCTTTGCTGCCATCTTGTATGTTAAACTCGTCCTAGTCTTGCCCTAACTGCAATTCCAAAATGGTGGCCTCACACCAACGTTCGAGATGATGGCCTTCGATTCTCAGCATTGTACAACAAAAACACCCGAAAGAAAGTACTAATAACAGCAGGATTTAAAGGTTCTTGTTGAATTTCGTTCTGCCACTTTTCTTGACTTACATTGCAATCTTCAGTTGAGTCAGTATAACTAGTGATGAGTTAAACCAAATTCCTCTATTTGAGATGCGTCTTATCAAGGCATGAGCAAAATGCTGTCTGAGAGCCTGGGGAAAGACGGTTTGGGCTAGTGCTTTCTTATCGTAGGTTGCCCGACAGGCAAGCATCACTTGAACACAAGTGTGGCATTGTTGGTTTTTTTTTCTCTGATGCAAATTTCTGTGCAGACGTAAGTGGTTAGCAGACAGTTTGAGAGAGAAAAAGAAAGAAGACAGATCTTTTTTGGGCTAGCTCCTCAGAGATTTGAGCTAGTAAGATGAAATTACAGCTTGCCTGAAGGGCAAGCTGATGCTAGGAATTTAGTCTCACCCTGCTGTTCCGTGTATTTTGATGACATAAATCCCATCAAGTTCGAAAGTTAAAGGTGCGTCTTATAGCTGAGTGCGCCTTGTATCCAAAAAACTATGGTAGTTGCATTACACTGCAACTTTAACTTTGTTGTTTCTGTAAGGTTGCTCATGTGATCACTAGAATTATTGTTATAGTCAGTTTCACTATGGGGCAAGTATTAGCATAATTAGCTATTACTCTTGCATACAGAAAGAAGCAGAGGCTGTGTTATCAAAACGACTGGCTGAAGTCAATGAAGAACTCAATACATCTCAAGCAAAAAATTCTTCGCTGCAAAATGATCTCAATGACATGACACAGCGGCTAAGAGCAGAAGAAGCCAAATCATCTCAGCTTAGTGAACAAGTGAAAGGATTGGCAGCAGCAGACTCCTTGAATTCTTTGACTGCTAAGCTTCAAGAGGCAACTTCCAGGGTGTCTGAGCTGGAAGACACGTTGACTGGATTTGAAAATCAATTGAAGGCTTCGCAAGAAGTGCAGCTGCAAAAAGATAAAGAGATACAGGCAAGCATATTCTAGTAATGTAGCTATGGTTGGTGTACCAAAACAATCCTCTGGAAAATATACTCCTACTAATTTCTGTGGAGTGTTTAAATTCTTGTGTCATGTAGCCTTGTTGATATAACCCAAGAACAATGGGGAGATAGGTGCCTTAAACTAAAAATGATGATCAAAGTGCAACTTGCAAACTAGTCTTATTTTGCTGTATGTATGTTATGTTTTATTTAACATCAATCAGAAACACTATTCTTACATGAAATCAGCATTTGTGGTTAGTGGCTATGTGGGTGAAAATAATAATTTCATTGCAGAGTTTGTAATAGGAACTGCAGTAATTCAACTCTTAATACTCTGTGCTGGCTTCGCAGGGAAAAGGTAGATGCAGTAGTTAAGTAGAACAAATGCTATGGGTTGCCCTCATCCATCTCAAACAGGAAGTCAAAATTCAATTTTGATCTCCTGCTTTCTGTATTCTACGAGAATGGCCAGACATTAAATTAGAAATGAAGTCTTTTACCTTGTTTGTTTGATTACCCTTCAAAGAATATGTGACAGTCTGAGTGGAACTTTCGTGTTACATATTTTTTTCTTTTCAATCAATGGTGATATAGGTTCTTCAAGAGCAACTTACATTGTCACAGCAGCAAGTACAAACCTCTGATGCTGATCAGATTAACAGTGTACTAACAGCTGAGGTAAATGCTTATAAAATCTTAAACTCTTTGTTGTTGTATTTGTAATCAATCGGGTATTTTTTAAGGTCTGTTGGCTGTTTGTTGTGAGCTCCTGTGACAACTTGAGGTCATTTATTTAAGTGGTTCTACAGCTACCTCTTCAACTGATATCAATTTGTAGTACTCCAAGGCATCTATTGTGACTGGCTTCAAGTTTCATCCCGTGCTTCACAGGGCTCAATATTGGGCCCATTGCTTTTTCTCTTTTGAGATAAAATTCCTGAATTATTTATTGAACATGGCTCTATTGTTGCTTTTTTTCGAAGAGGACTCTAAATTATACAGGATCGTGGAGATTCAGTTTACCATGTCATGATCAGGATCATGGAGATTCAGTATGACGCAATTTCACTTCAATAGGCCATTTCTGAGTTAAGATCTGCCTCGTCTTCAAGACGAGTCTAAGTGCAAAGTTTTTACTTTGTTCAAGGAACAAAGTATAGGATTTGACTTTGTTTTTGGACTTAGGACTTTTGTTTGTTTTTTTTTGGCATTCATAAAATTTCTTTGCCCCATAGAAGGCAGCCCAAGTGGGAATTGAACTCAGCATCCCCTCATTCAGAGGCAATGGCTAGGACCACTTAACCACGGATGCACTACACAACAGATCAACGGGGAAATATATGTTAGAGAATTGTGTGCGTGACTGGAAACAAGTTTTTGCGTTTTCGTTGCATGCAATGCAATATTCCAGTCATCATATGACTCGGTAACACGTCTTACCAGGCTAATTACGTAATTTTCTAATTCTCCCAGTATCGTTAAGAAAAAGTATTTTTAGATACCATCGTAGAAAGTTGTAAAGCATTATTTTTTCAAAACAGGTTTAAATGTGAACGACAATTCTACGATCACACTTAACCATAATTATGGTTGGGTCTTGGAATGTGGACTTTAGACTTCAGACTATAGAATTGAACAGGATATTGTAACATAAAAAATCACTGAAATACTGTGAATTTTAAAGGAAATCGGGTAAAATTCCTTTGAACAAAGTGTAGGCTACCCCATAGGCTCTTGTTCTTTTGAAAATGAGTTTTCATTCCTATGTAAAGTAGAACTAATTACCATAAAGAAAAAACTTCGCACTTAGATTCGCCTTCAAGGGGAGGCAGACACAAACTTGGAAATGGCCTATTACACTTGTCTCAGCTGTCTTAATGGAGCCATACTTTGGCTACAAACCTTAATATTTCTAAGGACAAAGCCCCAAAAGTCCTTAAGAAGGAATTTCCATCTGAAGGAAAATACCACAGGGACAGTACCTCACAGGCAACAGTCTGCAATACCACTGACCTGGTCATAACAATTACCAACAACCTTCAGTGGTCACACCACGTGAAGAAAGCTTTAAACGTTAATCCTACCTAAGTATGTACTTATCTGTGATTACCAAGGAACTCTCATACTTTAATAACAGTAATATTTTTCTTCCTTAACTTTAGTATGCTAGTGAGGTTTGGTCACCTTGCACTTCAGTGGACTATCTGCTACTAGAAAATGTGTAGTGCAGGGATAAAAAGTTTACTCTTAATCATTCAGGAGACATGTCTTGTAAGACCAGGCTTCGCAAACTTGCAAACTCACTCTATTCCCTCTGGCATATAGAAGAGACATGAAATAGCTGGTGCCTATCTTTAGAGCTAGAGTTGACCATTGTAGGCATTACAAAAGTTTCATTTGTATGTACATGTATGCTTTTTAGAATGGGAACGAGCCTGAAATGTCTGGGAATGTTCAAGAAGATTTGTAAGTTTTAATAAGTTTTAAGTAATTTTGTTGTTTATGGTTTGCTGCAGCAGTGGATTAATTTGACAATTATCAATGCTGGAAATAACTGTCAGTCATCGGACATACATGTAGTCTGATCAAAATTCATGATTGTCTAATCAATAATCTAAAATTTTTGGATTAAGGTATACACAAAAATGGCTGGACAGTTGTCACAGTACAATATACTGTACATATTACTAATAACTCTGGGTTTTATTGTTGACAAAATCCAACATATCCCAACCACTTCTTTGAAAATTGCTCCATAATACACCTCACAAACTGAGAGGACCAGTAAGTACAATGTATGTTGCATAAACCCAAAGATTGAACCCCAAGTTGAATTTATGATGTTATTAATTTCTGATTGTTGTGTCCTGTTAAAATGGTGATTTAATACATAAGATGCATGTCCTACTGATAAACCAAGAAGGCAAAATCATTTCCAGCACTGCACTCTGGTAACAGTTTTTGTTTTACTTTACATCAGATTGAAGGTTAAAGAAGATGTTATCGCTGAGTTGCATGGAAATCTGCTCAAGAAAGATGAAGAAATTGCCAGTCTAAAAAGTCTCTTAGATGAACAGAAAAACAAAAATAACGTAAGTCAACCTATTTTGCCCTTTAAAGAAGCTGTTTTGCAGAACTCTAACAAACTTGCTGTTTATTCTGGGAGGCAAACAGCCGTAAGACAAGAGGTTCTCTCATTCCACTGTCAACTATTTAAGAAGAATACAAAAAATTGGTGTATCAACGGAGTTGATAATGTAGATTGGCCGCCATACAGAGATTCTAAAAGCTGACGTTTCGAGCGTTAGCCCTTCGTCAGAGCGAATCGAGGAATTGTGGGTTATGTGTAGTTTTTTATAGTAGAGTAGGAGCTACGCTATTGGTGGTAACATGGCAACGTGAAAAATAGGAATACATCAGTTGAATGAAAAGCGTTTGTTAATACCGTGAGGATTAAAGCTGTCCATTTGGAAGATGAATTTTTGTTCCAGATTCTTGTTGCTTTC
>OX421455.1:36385826-36400826 GCA_949126865.1 Montipora capitata | reverse complement strand
ATGCCGCTTTGCTGAAAGATTTTAAGTTTCACTGCAAAACAAACAAAATTGCTCCATAAGGTACCAAAGTATTGATCGAAAATTGTTTCAGAGTTTTGTAATGACAGAGAATCTGTTTTGCGGTCTTTCCTCGCCGATTACGTATGTGTCAAAATTAATTTCATGATTTCATTTCGTGATGCAACTAAGGCCAACTAAGGCCAAACATGTGCAAATGCGTTGGTTTTATTTTCTATTTTCCTAGGAAAAATAACCAAGTTGAAGACTTTTAAAACCTTGGATATAATATTGTACTTTAACCCATTGACACCCGGGGGTTTCCCATTGATGAGTAAAATGTCTGGCCGGTTTGGGTGTGGAACGGGTTAATGCTTCTGTCAAAAAGTGTTACCCTAGACTTTGCATGAGTTAAAAAACAATCTGGTTTTGAAAAGGAAATTGGTTTATAATTCAGTAAATATTATGTTCAACCCTTTTAGTTGGAAGATCTTACTGCAAAGTTCGAAGAAGTTCAAGTGCAGAAAGACACCCTGCTGGCTGAGTGTGCACATTACAAGATGACGCTAGAAGAAACTGTTAGTACAAATACTTCTTGATCAGTCTTAATCTTCTGTTCCAGCTGTCAACAATGGTTGTATCTTGTTACAATACATGATTGTGTTTTTAACTGCTTTATGATCTCTGTTCATCTGGCAGGAATCCTTATTGAGGGCGTTAGAAGAAAATGTTGAATCTGAAATGGGCAAGCGGCAGAAGATTGTGGAATGTACACAAAGGGAACTGAGAGAGGTATTGCTTTACTGTTAAACAAACTGCCAATCAATTTAATTCAATTTCAGTTTAAAGGGAGCAATTCGTTGCATTTTGCTATGGCAATCAAGCTGCAGTCCCAATAAATAATGAAAACTTGCCTTCATGCAATAATGTGTGGGTTACTAAGAATGACATAAAGGACCTGCAAGTATTGGCAGTAGCTAACAGGGAAGAATGGTGGGCTTTCCCACAAAGAATCATGCCCAAAGCTTAAGTATAAGTATTCCATAGGCAGATTTTAGGTGTACCACATCCAACAAAGAGATATTCTTTCTTTTGGGAGGGTCATAACCATTATTATTTTTAAGGTAAAGGAGATTTTGAAACGATGCCTCTCCCCCTTCCCATTAAATTCCTGTGCTCAAAAAATTGATGGAAATTATCTTTAATTCCTTTTACCACTTATAAGGGTTGATATTTTCTTAGGCTAATGACAGAATATCAAGCTTGGAGGCAGATCTTCAAAAGACAAAATCATCAGCTTCATCTCAGCTGGACACAATAGCATCCTTGGAGGATAGTCTAAAACAAGCAAGAGCAGCTGAGAGTGAAGCAAAACAACGGTTTATAGAATTACAGGAACAAATAGAAAAATCCACTGTCTTGGAAGATACAGATAAAGTGAAAGAACTTGAGAACAAGATTGAAACGCTAAGAGCGCAAGACAAGAAACTTTCAGATACAATTTCAAAATTAGAATCCTCTGAGAAGGACTTGATAAGTTGTAGGAAAGAGTTGGGAAGCACAACAAAGGAGTTAGCCGATAAAAACATTGAATTAAAGGCATCAAAAAGTGAACTTGTTAAGGTGCAAGAAGCAGAAGAGGAACTGAAAAAGAAGATGTTGTCACTCGAGGAGGCCCTTTCCAAAGCCAATAATGACTTGGGAAAATCTCAGGTAACTATTACTTTTGTCAAGGAAGTCCTTCACCTTGTGGTTATAAATGTTCTTTTTGGAAAGTACTCTCCTACATGTAGGAATTATATATATTCGGGTTATTGTGGTTTGGATCAAGTAAGAAAAATGGGGTTAAAACATGGTTTAGCAGGAACCAAAACTTCCTTAAAGCTCAAAACAATAATTATCTCTGAATCTACATTGTAGCTAACCACAGTGTTGTGGTGCCCTAAGTATAACAATTTTTTTTTACTCTACTCATAATATAAAGTATGAGGAAAAGAACTTCTATACTACAGAACCTCGACAGAACAAACTATGTTTCCCAGTACCTTCAACTCTAAAATAAGCTTTACCATGTGGCTGAGACCAATGTTAGCCAAGAAAAAATTAATGATTTCAACATCCCACCCCTTGTTTGTTCACAAAACGTTCTATGTTGACTGACTTCAATAATAATTTCTAACCTTTGAAAGTTAGTGCAGTGCCTTTAATGAATCTTGTTAAATAATTTAATGTCTTTACTTATGTGCTCCTTGGTAAAAATAATGATTTGTTTTCAGTTAAATAAAATATCACTTCCTCCATCTAACTGTTAAAACAATAAACCCAAATGTAGGAATCACTTGACAGTTTAAATAGCAGCCCAGACAAGAAAAAGAAGGGTTTCAAGGGAGCTCTCAGTAAAGTCATGTCAAAGGTTTGTACAGCCATTCAAGAAGATATGCTTGACTTGAAACAAGGTGATCAAAATTCTCTATTAAAACAAAGCTATTAAAAATAACCTTTTAGCATTGTGACAGAATTTGCAAACGTGGGAGAACAATATTGTTGTTTTACCTTCATGGCAGTGATGACGTGTGCATTCAAAACAAAACCTGCCTTCTTGCTAACTTAGGATATGTTTTCACCTGCATAGTGATAACATTCTCTATCTTTCAAATTAATTTTAATTGATTTTAATTAAATTAATATCTTCAAATAATTTAAGTTACGTATCAGCTTGCTGCTAATTTAAATTTCAATGTTATTTTCTAATATGAAGCTTTGTGCAAGAAATGATGAACTTGGTAAAATATTTTAAGAACAGTGGGATAACATTTCATCCTCTGTATAAAATAAGTTAACTGCCTGTATTGACCAATGAAAATAATTCGGAATGAAAGAATGCATATATCAATTCTGTGTTTCATCAAAAATTAGTCCCTACCTTGCTCAGAGGTGAAGGAACCTTGGTCTGATGAATGTTCATAACTATTTATCAAAATCAGTTCTTGATTTTGTTGGTGTCTAGGTTTTGTTGCTGTTGTTTTTGTTTTTTGGGAGGGGGGGGGGAGGGATGGGTGATGTAGCAGGCTTTATAGGGTAGAATATAAAGCTGTAGAAGTTCCTGCAATTCCCAAAAATAGGCAGCTTTTTTTCATGATTGCAATAACATTAGTATTGGTGATTTTCTTGTACTTTAACGAAAGAGGTGTATGAGGCTCGAAATTGCGACCAATACAGTGGTATTTGTGACTGAATTTTTTTTTCCTTTGTGACTAAAATATCTGGGGAAGTCGCAAATTTGTGACTTGTTTTCACCTTTGCTCTTTCGAAATAAAAGCGATAGCAGTTGCCACTTTGTTGCAATTTTTGCTAAAATAAATAAAGAAATGACAAAATTAGTTTGTTTTCTCGCTGTAAATGTTCTTTCAATCTGAAGATAGCATAATTTAGCTGGGATATTACATGCACAACTCCATTCCTTTGATCATTCACCATTTTCAGCAGTTTCTTTACACAAGTACTGCAGGCTAATATTTTGTTTTGGTAAGCCACTGACAACACAATGCAGTAGGACGATTTTTGGACTAAATTTGCGTATCTTGTCACAAAATTGCGACTCGATTTTTTTATTAATTTCGAACCCTGTGTATAGAGAACCCCATGAAAGTTCCCTTGTTGCATATAAAATAATGCAGAAGGGGCAGAAATCATTGAAACCTCTAATTTCAGATGTTTGCTATCCACTTGTAAACCCACTTCTAAAGGTTCTTTTGAGATATCCCTAGCCAAAAAGGGCTCACGAGTTTCCATTTTCTAACCTGCTCATGGCATTTTGATTGTCTTTGATTAATAACAGAAGGATAAAGAGAAAGAGGAAAAGCAACTAGAGGAGGTGAAGTATTTATTCAAAGGTCCTTTTTTGCATTGAAGGTCTGCAGGTTGCTCACACTGTACAATTTCCCATGAACTTAACTGCAGGTGCAATTTTAACCATACTTCTGCAGTTATACACATGGGGTAAAGAAAAAGTTTAGAGTGAATCCATATACAAGAGTTCAGTTGTTACAAACTAGACTTCTTGGCCAAAGATCATTCTGACAGCTACTAGCAAAGCTTTCATGTTTAAATATAAAAGGCACTGTACAGAGATACCTCTTTTTGCTTGCCTATCTAAGAAAAAAATTATTTTAATCCATCATTTTTCTATCCAACTGGGTTAATTCCTGTCTGGTGGAAGTGCGTCTTGGAAGTTCAGCCAGATACTGCATTCCAGAGCAATAATCTAGCTAGTGATCAGAGTGGCATGCAAACCAAGAACTCTATATTTTTTTAGTTTGGTACCCGAAGTTCTTCACCACGTGGTCTATTCATTGGAGAGAATGGCAAGCAATTTGCTGTGGTCAAACTTTCAGGGGAACATTAATGAACATAAAAAATGGGATTATCTTTGCTAGCATGTCACAGTATGTGTTGAAGGTGTCCGATTCCAAAGGCATAGTATACTTAACACAATTTGAATTTAGTATTCTTAGGAACTGTTAAAATCTGGGTTAAAAACGTTGGTTATTGTATTGTACTTAGTTTATCAATATATACATGTACTTACAATTTACTGATGGTTAGTAAAAATTAATGAGACATGCCGCTTTCCGTCCTCTAGGCTCAGAGAAAGATCACACAGCAGCAAGCAGAGATTGATGTGAGTTTCAAAATGATCATTGTTGTTGTTGTTGTTGTTATTATTATTATTATTATTATTATTATTATTATTATTGTTATTATTATTAACACTTGTATTGTCTGAAATAGACTTACTGAAAATAATGGTATTTATTTAAATCTAGGAGGCAGTGCCACCCAGGTGTTAGGGCACTTGCCTTGTGATCCGGGGATCCCTGGTTCAAGGCAGGTTCTGACCACTCAATGAATTTGTTCCTGCTAGTCCCTGGTTCATCTTCTCAGCTGCACTTGTAAATAGCCAACTGATTTGCCTCTGGCCAGTTGGGATTCTTAACAGTTGTTGTTGCGTTCTGTCATTTCGTAAGTTGTTTCATTGGCCCTGAAAAGCCCCAATGGGGATTGGTCAATTAAAGTATGTTTGTATGTATCTAGAATTTGAGATGCCAAGAAAAGCAAGCAGAATGCCCAAAACATTTATCTAATTGGACTATCGCACTATTGTGCAATAACCACTCTGCATCATTTCTTTCTCGTGTAATGTTTGCTATATCTCTTGGTGTTTCAGGATCTCAAAACATCCAGAGAAAATCTTGAAAAGCAGCATAGAACTTTAGAGGCTGAATTCACAGAACTGAAAAGAAAATCGTTATCTGTTGATTCTGTGAGTATCATGTTTGTGTATTATTTTAATATCTTGTGTATTTAGTTGAGTTATCTTTTGCATATGGCGCAGGTACAAAAGTTGGACCGGAACAACTTGGATTGCTCACCTCGGATCAAGCAAAAAACGGTTTTATATCCCAAAACTATTTGACATTTGCCCTGATTTCACAAAGGTTAGCTTAAAGATTAGGGGTAGGGTGATTTCTCGAGGCCTTTTTTTTTTGTTTTTTTTTTTGTTGATCCAATGTAAGCAATCCCAGTTGATCTGGTCTGACTTTTGTACCTACATTTTGCAATTGTGTTGGCTTGTTAGTAGCCATTTCTATTATTTTATGTTGGAGTTCAATAGAAAACACTTTGCACCTTGGGTTGGTTAACAATTAACCAAGTTTCGGCCTTTTTTAATATTTCACCATAGCATTTTGTACAGAAATTCTCAACTTCCATCTTAAAGCTGACTGCAAATGGTGGTCATACAGTTCTCATAAAGTCATGTACATGCAGTTTTTCACTAAAAACACCTTTTGCAAATGCTCAGTTGAAATTGTGCAAAGGATTATAACAAAAAAGGACTGAAAATGAATTCAGTGGCTGAATTACATGTAAATTGAGGAAAATAGTGAAAAATGATTATTTAACAATTATTCGCCGAAGGCGAAGTGATTATCGGTGAATATTCACCGAGACGAAGTCGAGGTGAATATTCACCGATAATCACTGAGCCTGAGGCGAATAATTGTTTTAGTATAAATACACAGGTGATTATTTCAAAAAAGAGAAAAAAAAACTTTTCAATGCGAAATCATCTTCAACTTACAGTGGCAAAACGACTACTGGCAGCCATTTTGTCTGTCGAGGTGATTATCGGCTGATAATCTGACATAGCAAGCCAATGAGAGCGTGCGATTTTGTATAATCACCTGTGTATTTATACTAAATTATAATGTTCAATACAACTGATTACAAAGCCAACTTACTGTTCTGCTGCCTTGTTCATGTTCAAGACCAAGAAAAAAACCAAGACCTGCTCTTGTCTTGTGCTGGGGCCCAGTTGGGGGATCAACAGCGATATGACTGACAATGGTGGCTTTGATCTCTCCCTGGTTATGCAATGTGTGGGATGGATTTTAACAGAATTTTGAGAGGTTTAAGCTTTTGCAGTTTGACTTTGTCATTTCTAGAATTAATCCTCCTCCATTCTATTCTTCCATTTCTCACAGGAAATGACAAAATCTCAGCAAATAGAAAAAGATCTAGTCGATGCAATGAGTGATGTGAGTGATGTTTATTTCAGGGGGTGGGGAGGGGAGGGGAGGGGTGGAGTAGGGTAACTCATGCACACACACTTCTGGCTAACATACATACATACTTAATTGACCACTCCTGTAGGGGCTTTTCAGGGCAAATGAACACAATCACGACCGAAAACAACATTCAACAACAACTGTGAAGAATCCCAACTGGCCGGAGGCAAGCTAGTTGGCTTTTTACAAGTGCAGCTGAGAAGCTGAACCAGGGACTACCAGGAACAAATTCAACCAGTGGCCAGGACATGCCTTGAACCCGGGATCCCCGGATCTCAAGACAAGCGAAGCGCCTTAATCACTGGGCCACACTGCCTCAACAGAGGGACTTAAAAGAATTTGAATATTTTAAAATCTGTAACATTTTGCTAAAATAATTTAATTGCTTTATCGGGAATCGATTCAGATACATTAAAATCTACAATACACCAGTGAAGTCCTAAACAATGCACAGATGTTGTAATTAACACCAACCCTTATTTCGTATAAAACTTCATTTCAATACACTTTCAGCTTGAAACTTTCTGATCTGAGTGGATGCTAAATTATTAAGATCATTTCATGTAAAAAAAAAAATCAGCTTTAACTAAGAGATACAATTCTGTGACAATAACAAACTTATTTGCCCTGGACATAAAGATTCCTGAATGAAAAGCATTTTTTGTGTAAATGTGTACTGTTGACAATTTAAATGATTCCTTTCTGTGAAGAAAGTGAGCAAAGAAAATAAATAGCCTTATAATAGATCAGCTAATAACTGCTTTTGTCACCTTGGTAACATCATTTTAAATGTTATTCTCATCATCTAACAGTCACCTAATCAATCTCCTTTCCTAAAAGGTGTTAAAGTGAAATGAGTGGACTAAAGACTGACATGTCATTATTTTCATCTGCTTGCTCTTCTTTTCATTTTACTTGTAATGCTTTAAGTTAAGCTTCACAAGCAGGTAGCAGGCCAACCATCCTTTAATTCAGAATGCACATAAATTGCGTGAATTTCTAACAAGAAATCCGATCTGGCTCTCTAGTAATGCATACGTCACATTGCTTTCATGTTTAACAGACAGCTTTAAGCCCTGTCAAGCCACGCACCTTCCCCGGTGAATGCAAAGTAAGTAAAGCCTGCTACATGTAGCTGGAGCACTCGTATGCTGTCTTGTGTTGCCATTTGCTGAAATGTGAAGCAGGAAAGCTTAGTTTGGACATGTTGGTGTAGAATTATTAGATTGTCACTTTCAGGCCAGTCCACCTCTTTGTCTTCTACGCTAAGTTGTTGATGAAACAAAGGCAAACCTTGAAGAAATCCCTGTGATGACGTGAGAGGGTCTATTCTCAATTTATTGAAACTACGCTTATGAAAGCTTTGCACTGGTGTTGTCCTAAATTTTCAAATAATTATAAATATTTTGTGTTAAGTATTTATGGTCAGTTGAAATTGAGACTTGATTTGTATGCACCTTACGTCATATTCTTCCGAATTTTCTACATGGGTGTTTTGTAGAAAACGTCTATGGTTGTCCATTACTGCTGTGCTGATTTTGAGAGTGTGCTCATTCCTCTACCAGCAGGAATTTTGACCCAAAATGGTTTTAAATAGATTGCTGGTTTACAGTTCGAACTGCAGACCAAAATGGGTTTTTTACACTTGAGGTTTCTTCCTTTGATCTCTACTTGATTCGCTTCACTCATTTATTTTCTAGCCCGAGTTTCACGGAACACTTAAACCAGCAAAGAACTTCGATCCTGGCAAGGATGCTGAGGCACTGAGAAAAGCAATGGAAGGATCTGGTATGTTGGAGTCAATTTAGAAATTAAATCAGGCTTGAGGCACAATATCTGCTTTTGTTACTGCAAAAAAAAAGACAGTATTTTTATGAAATGTACGCTCCTACTTGCGACCAAAATGGCTAACATTTGATGTAACTGGAGTGAAAGGAAAGGAATGGAACTTTATTTAAGTGTCTTGTCGTTCTTGCGCTGCAGCACTAATTGGGGACACTGTAAACTTAAATTAACAATGAAAGCAAATCAAGTCAAATGTTGGTTTTTGAGGAGAGGGGAAACCGGAGTACCCGGAGAAAACCTCTCGGTGCAGAGTAGAGAACCAACAAACTCAACCCACATATGAAGCCGAGTCTGGGAATCGAACCCGGGTCACATTAAGGGCCTAATAAGGAGCCATCGTATTGTCTGAACAAACGTGTTAACTAACGTTGAACGGGCTGAATGCGGCAAATAAAGGAAGTGATTAATGCCATTTAAAAGGAGGAGAAAGAAATAACTGTCTGGAAGAGCCGACAAGCCCAATACAATTCAAAGCATGATATCAATGTTCAACAACATGCGTCAATATGTATCCACAATTCATGCAAAAAATGTGTGAGCAGCCCACAATAAATTATGCTTTCCCTTTAATTGGCTAAAAAGGAGGCACAGGGTCACTCGGCTTTCAGCGTAATGCAAAACCACAGCAGTTCGGAAATTACCAAATCAAACAATAATATTAAACAACTCTCCCGTTTGACCATAACATTATTCTTTTTACTTGCAGGAAGCGACAAAGACACCATTGTGGCAATTCTTGGAGCAAGAACCAATAAGCAGCGACAGGAGATTGCTAGCAGCTATCAGCAAAAGTATTCAAAGGTGAAGGATTCGCTTCAGCGTCCTCTTGCCTCATTGAAGACAACACCAACAGATATGTCTGCCCAGTCACTAATTTCTCCCTCGATTTACAGTCTTAGTGGGATTCCAAAAACTACGTGAGATGAACGTCCCCTCTTCTCTTTCCGGGCCTTGGAGCTGTATGTTTCCGAGGGAAAAGTTGAAATTCAAACCGATTTTTGTATTGATGACTGTGATTGGTTGGTCCATAAAAAAGAAATTTGGGGGTCTTGATAAATCATAGGTCTAGAAACTGTAATTGTCTTGGGCAGTAATTTTACATATCCATGGAAAGTTTGGTCACACATGAAGTTGTTTCCCCATAGGCAACAGCCGTTTGTTTAAGTGTGACAGTATGATTCTTTGTTGATGAAATCATTATAAATCGATAACAACGGTTTCGCTAAGGTCACCGAGTGCTGCATAGAGAGAACATTTCTTTGTCATTTCCTAATGGTGCTGTTGAATTTAATTTTGTAGAACCTAACAGAGGACTTGAAATCCGAGTTGAGTGGAAAATTTGAGGATGTCATGGTCAGCTTAATGATGGTTCCACAATCTTATGATGCAGTCTCTCTTCACGACGCCATGTCGGTACGTTTTTTACTCACAATGTACAACCATGCGTAGTGTCTGTAGCAAAGAAAGGTCGTGGAGATCGCCTCCTGATCCTCTAATTAACTGCAGACTGCAGTCCTACTTCTTCACTTAGAGTTTCGTGTACTCTCACTCGATAGTCTTCACAACGTATGGGTGCGGTGCGTTAGTTTAATCAGTCACGCTACATGCTCATTATTTTATCGCCGTGTCGAAACTTACTAGGAATATTCCTGTCGAGCATCGAGAATCGATTCTCGAACTGAGTTTCGAGACTCTCGAGTGACTGTTAACTTACCTTTGAGTAGCATTTGCACATTATCTCAACTGGTGTTTGTGAACATTTGAGTTGTTTACATTAGATCTGTGGTGCTGTTAGCTTGAATTTAATTGTTGATAATGTTCTTTATCGATCAGGGTTTTGGAACAGATGAGCAAGTTCTTATAGAGATCTTGAGTTCACGGAGCTACGAGGTTAGGGAATGTGGTATTGGAATTTGTGCAATCTTTTTACTGCAAAAGCGAATGCTTTGTACAATAAATGGACACAATCCCACCTCAAATGCATGTTCTGTTGTTTGTGATAGGAAATCCAGATGATTAGGACTGTCTACACAGAAAGTGAGTGGTAAATTTTCAATTTTTCTTTGGTCCGTGGAGTGCCGTAGATCCTAAGAAAACACTAACAATTTTTTAGTCACGGCAAACGCAGACAATAAAATGAGCTAAGAATAATGGAACTGTAAGATATCCAGCCAGCGGTTAGCACGTAAAATATACGCTTGCAAATCACAATCAGTCAGAATTGATTTGGCTTTCGTCTTTGATTGGCTAAGATCGGTACGGTTGCGAACTGCTTCTTTAATGGGCTCGTGCAATTGCTTTCAATTGTCCATTCTTTATTTTTTAATGGCCTTTCATTAATTGTGTTACAACTGTTTTTTGGGGGTTTTTTGCAGTATATAGTGGCAAAGAAGTGGTCAAGAAAATCAAAGAAGATACCTCCGGTGACTTCCGAACCACTCTATTGAACCTGATAGAGGTACCTGTAATTGCCCACTTTCGACATATTAAATTCAGTTCTAAACAAAAGGCATTATCTCGAGGCTCTGGGGAATAAATATAAGGATTTGTATGAGTTTATTCCCCGGAGCCTCGAGATAATGCCTTTTGTTAAGGACTGGATTTTAATATATCGAAAGTGGGCTATTCGTAATAAAGCGCTCGTTGGGTGTGGGAGAAAAAAGGGATGTCACACGTGAGTGGCCCGCGGGTGAGTGTGAGTTTGGAGCATGTAAGAAATTATAGAGCGGTTTTCAATTGAGTGTCGAAAGTAATTAGCGAATTGCTTTGGTTTTGCATCACTTCAGTCAGTGATTGATTCAAAGTTCTCGCGCCACTTTTTCAACCAATCGTGGCTCGCGCGTGCACATTTTCCCGCGCTTTGTGTCGGCTACGTGTGATTTCGTCGAGTTTTGATTGGTTTACTGGATTGTCTCCGTCCTTTTTTCATTGGCCAAAGTAATTACTTTGGTTTTGGTTTTACGACACTCGATTGAAACTCGCTCTAAGTTCTTTGTGGACACTTCAAGTAACAGAATGTGGCCTAATTCATGTTGGTCGTTTATCATCCGTTTTGTACTAAGTTATGCACAAAGCACTATTACAATTAACACGTGGTTTGCAACCAGTAGACCTATTCGGCCAACTCAATAGGTTGATTTATCAACAGAACTAAAACCTAAGTTGACGACGGGAGAGCGCGCGGAATAGTCTGGACTCTAATCTGACCAAATATGGACATCTTTCTGCGCGCGCCGTCGTCTGACGTTCCTGTTCTGTAGCTAAATCAGCATAATGTTGTACCCATAATGCATAATGTTGTCTCCTGGGATTAAGATTCTTCGTATATTGCATTTGCATGATAATGTAGCATTCATAAACGAATCAGATGTCACTTATTTCTTTTTACAGAAAAATCGAGATAGCTCACAGAAGGTCAACACAGAACTTGCAAGTGAGGATGCTAAGAAACTACACGATGTGAGTAGCTTGGTGCATATTGCTTGAGAAGTAGGGCCTAAGGGTCCGTACGTTATAGACCGTATTCATAAATGGCGGCTAATCATCTTCACTAGCCTCACTTTGGAGTAAAGATTCTTTTGAATTTTGTTCGTGCTAACGAGGCTAGTGACGATGATTGGTGAAACCAACAGGCATTTCTACACACGTGTAAATGAGCACCTTTTCCGGGACAAAAATTATCATATTTTCAAGCATCTTAGTTTTTCTAAAAATTGTCACTATAATTGTGATGTTTCTTGCTTCAAAATTATTGATAATGCTACTTCTTTCTATCAACTCAAAATCAAGGAGAGCTTCCATATTGAGCGGTTGAAACCCGAACTCAACAAACAAGTTGATCATGTCAGTTTAGCATTACACTTTTAAACTTTTACCGTTATGTCAGTTGTGTTCTCTATAATATTGTTGGTTCGTTTGAATTTTACGTACTTGTAACGAACATTTCATCTACAAAGAATCATTGTATTGATAGTTATATATATATATATACGAATTATCTTGTAAAAATTTTAATGTTACACTCACTATGGCTGAAGATGATGTTTGAAACATCGAAACATATTCCGAAAATTCAAAAGTGTGGTTGTATTTTTTAAAATATTAGTAACCACTGTGCTATCCAGACCATTTGGCAAAGACAAAGAATATTTACTTATCCGCCATTTATGAATACGGTCTATGCTGGCCTCTTGAGATTCTCTATGAGCACTCGGTTTTTAGTAAAAAAAGCTATGAATTTATACAGAAAAATTATTTGGTATGTTGTGTCTATTTTTGTCTGGTCCTAAATTAAAAGTAGATCGTTAGACGCGATGGAATCTATCGTAATCGTGTTAGTAGCACCTCTCGTAACGTACGTGATTGGCTCGATACCCAAAAATAAGACTAAACAATTGACGATGACTTGGACTTAAACAATAGAAGCTGCTTACAATACCAAACAATGGCAGGTTACGAGAGCTGCGAGCGTACGACTCATTTTGTCTACTCTTCTTCTTTTAGGCTGGAGAAGCTAAAAAAGGAACAGACAAGGCAGTGTTCGTGGAAGTTCTAACAACTAGAAATTACGCGCAATTGCGGGCGACTTTCGACGCTTACAAAAACGTAAGGATTAAAATGCAATCATTTTGTCTCCTTCGAACTTTGTTCGAACTTTGTCTGTGATTTAAGATTTTGAATGAGGATGAACTTGAAATTTTGAATTAGAGATAATGTTAATAACCTGTTGGTGTGCTACTGATGGTCAACATTTTGTTTTCCTCATAGATTTCCAAAAAGGATATCACTGACTACATTGAGCACCAATTAAGTGGAGACCTTCGCATAGCCTTGAAGGCGATAGGTAAAGCTATATTTAAAACAAATATCTTAAAAGTTTCCGAAATTCTCTACACTTACACTTCTATTTAAAGAAGGTGTCGTCGTATTGCAAAGGAGTGCTTCTAAACACTTTACTGAAAGTGACTATTTTTATCTGTGCTGTTTTCAGTTCGCTGCGCAGAGAATCCTCCCTTGTACTTCGCCGAGGTTTTGGAAAGAGCATTGGACAAGTCCAACAGCAAAACCGTCGCGCGTATTTTTGTATCGAGAGCAGAGGTTTGTTTTCAACGACTGATAATTCAATTATTGAATTGTGGTTCTCTTTTATGACTTGTTGTGGGCTTGCCTGCACAACTTAGCTGGCCCCAGCTGTTGAAAAGATAGTTAACGCTATCCACCGGATAAATCACTATCCATTGGATAGCGCAATTGGTTTGGCTATTACTTATCCACTGGATAGTGATTTATCCGGCGGATAGCGCTATCCATTGTTTGAACAACTGGGGCCTGGTGTTTGGGCGGAAAGGTCTCGCCTCTTTTCAATTCTGCGAATTTCTCGCGCACGATATTTTCCATGCTGGTATGGGAGGCGGCTACACGGATTTGCTGCCCGTTATGATCGGCGCATTTCGGTTATCACGTTCATTGCAATTGCTCTCCAGTATGGCGGTTTTTGTACCATGTAATCGCCAGCTGCAGTTGGCCCATTCCCTGTTCGTCTATCGGTTACTTAGATTTTCTGCTTCTGGTATGATTGGCCATAGAAAGCACTTTGATTTTACAGGACTCATTAGAAAATCCACATGCAAAATTGTCTGTCATAGCTCACGTAGAATGAAGATTTAGTCGATCTTAGACTGAATTTGTTCTCTTTTGCTTGCTGTTAGGTTGACTTAGCGCAGATCAAGACAGAGTACGAAAAGAAAACGGGACAATATCTAAGAGATGTCGTGGTGAAGAAAATGAAAGGAGACCTGGAGAAAATATTGCTTCAGCTGTTAGGCAGCTAAGAAAAAGGGCAGGGCCAAATTGTTCCCAGCCATGATTAAAATAGGCCAGTTTCGTATTCTCCCAGCTGGACTGGATATAGCATGAAATGGAGGCTAATGCGGGCAAATTAATTTGCATTTGAAAAGATTTGCTCCCATGCTAGATCCAGTCCAGCCGTGAGAATTCGAATGGTCTATTGTTTCGATCGCTTTCAACTGCACCGAACATTTCGTCCCATAGGAACAAGGTTTTAACTGGAACCGTTAACGAAATGTATTTTCAAGGTATCTGTTTTTGAGTGCTTACATAAGCGTAGAGCTGGTTCTGTTACTGGATCATTTTTTTAGGGGCTGTTACAAAAAGGCGAAACAAGTTTTTCGCTTGGTTAACATGCCAAAAATTCTTTTCGGGTTGAACGCCTGGTAATGTTTGTTTTCTTATCCCCAGCCTTTTCTTCTCTCCGCCCAAGGGCCAAGTACAACTTTGTGTCAACAAACGAGAAATTATACTTTGACCGTGCGAACGGCTCTTTAATCACTTCAGGGATCACTGAACTTCGAATCGAATCAATGAAAAGGAATTGCTAAGTGACCGTTAGATGTGTTACAAAATAGCAGTAATATTTTGCACCGGTAGATTATTCGGTGCTTTGAATATTTCTCAATTTACTTTAAAATTAGTACTGAATTGTGCAAAAAAATGTAATTTTCCTTACGTG
>OX421455.1:36373326-36380826 GCA_949126865.1 Montipora capitata | reverse complement strand
CACCTGTGTATTTATACTAAAACAATTATTCGCCTCAGGTGAAGTGATTATCGGTGAATATTCACCTCGACTTCGTCTCGGTGAATATTCACCGATAATCACTTCACCTGAGGCGAATAATTGTTAAATAATCAAAGTACAACTGAATTGCCTTACTTTGTTTCTGCTTGTGCTTTCGTCGCTGGTGAAAATCGCACTTAACTATTTGCGGTTCCTCAAATACCATGACAAAAAACACTAGCTGGTACAAAAGATCTGGTAACCTTTTGATGTGTACATCCACTTATCAATAAACCTCCGTAGACAGAATTCGTGCGCAACTCAACAACGTCAGAAGCGAGGTTTTGGAAGAAATGCAACGAAGAAGAAAAAAAGAGTCTTCAACATGAAAATCATTTACCGTTGCCGTCGCAACAAGGAAGCTTAAGCACACCCGTGTTTGAGACGCGGACGGCAACAGGAAGTGAGCTGTTTTCCCTTTCATCTTGTCTTCACACGACCACATTCACACTGCTAAGTATCTTTTCTCCATTAGAGATGATTGGTATAGAAATCTGGGAGACACCACTGTCCTGGCACGCGAAATGTTCTCTTCCGGCTGTCGTCCGCATATCAGAAACGCGCGCGCTTAAGCTCTTTATGTAACGAACAAAGAAAGCAAGGCACATGCAACGTGCTTCTGTTTCCGTTCAGCACTAAATTAAACAAAAAATGACAAACGTCCCCATCCCATGTGGCCAAACTTTTCTAGAGTATACCATTCTTTTAGACTCTTGCTCTATGTAAGAGGGAATGCCAAGCTAGTTTCGAACGTCAAAAACCAACTGCAGGGTGCCGTACCTCCGATGCGGTATTACACGACCTCAAGACACCAGTTCCGGATGCATGCATAACAGCCAGATTGTAAAAAGCTAACACGTGACCTGAAACGGGAAAAAAAAAGTATTGCGACAAATAAGCTGAATTGGCATGATAATTTTATCTGGATAGACTACTTTAAAACATTTTATCCACGCGTCGTGGGTATGGGCCTTCAAGCGTTGCTGCGCGGCATATCTCAAGGGGAAAGCCTCTTAAACCGCGCACAGGTGGCTCAGTTGGTTGAGCATCGGCCTGTCTCACGTGAGCTCGCGGGTTCAAACCCCCACCGGATCAACAACATTAAGGGTCTTAAAATAACTGAGGAGAAAGTGCTGCCTTTGTTGTTTCAACTGCAAATGGTTAGACTTTCAAGTCTTCTCTGATAAAGACTATAAACCGTAGGCCCCGTCTCACAAATATCTTCTATGTTCATAAGTTCACTGCGGGATGTTAAAAAACCCACACACTATTCGGGAAGAGTAGGGGATAAAGTCCCGGTGTTGTGGCTGTCCTGTTCTTTCCAGCAGCAGTGGCCGGCTTGGCAGTGATGTCTCTAAAAAGGCTTATGGTGTATGAGGCTACCTAAACTGAATCAGCCGTAAGTCAAAATGGGACTTTGCCGAGTGCTGGAACACGTAGATGCAGCTGCAGCTGTAGATGTAGATGAAAGCCAGACAGAACATGAATATCTGACGTCTCTCCAACAGGGAAACAAGGAGGACAGAAGAAAAAAATAGAGCAAAAGGTGATCTTCCGTATGGATACCGTCCATCCCCACGAAATCAAAGAACGCTTCTCATTCCATTTACGTGACTATGCTCTTATTAATAACGTTGCTCTACTGTGTGGTACAAAAACCCTTCACTGCCCATAATCCCGTTATTTACAATGACGAAGGGTTTACGCTACAAACGCCAGCTTTCCGTTTTTGCAACTTTGGTTGATTTACTTTTATAATTACACAACAAAATTCTGTGCTCAAGGCCTTTCCCAAGATCCTGGGAACAGCTTTTTCGCAATATGGGTTGATGAATGACATTTTTACCACAATTGCTTGTGATCTCGTAATTTAATTGGCTAATTTTCCGTTGTCGCGTCATGCTCGCGTCAATTTGTCACGCAATGTAATAGCCAATCAGGGACGCCCATTTTGAGAAATAAACCAATCATATTTAGAAAAAGTTTTAGACAACGCTTGCTCTTTCTTCGTGTCATGGCTTTGGTCACGCTCTGAAATAAAAAGTTTCTTTGGCGTTGAATATTGTGGTAAAAAACAAATCGAAAGTGGTTCAGCGTTGTCTGTACTCTTATCGACAACGATATTCGTCATCACAGTGGTCAACATTTGTTGTGGACTCACTCGGCTCCACCTCGTAAGTCCACAACATTTTGACCACTGTGATGACGAATATCGCTGTCGATAAGAGTACAGCCAACGCTGAACTACTTTCGATTTGCTAAATGTATTTGACGGTGAATTTCTTACCAGTCTGCGATGCCAAATTGAAAAACTTGATGGCCATCTTGTAATCCCGCCTTACACCAAGACCATCTACAACAAACGCAAAATCGAACGTTAGTTGATGAATTGCAACAGCAACAAGGGTTGCAAGAAAAAAAAACGGTCTGTCAACATATCATATTTGTCACATTAATCAATAGGTTTTACAGAAATAGACGTTTCCTAAACCACTTACGGTAATACATGGTGCCCATCTGCAGATGTCCATCAACCCAGCCTTGTTCGGCAGCCATCTTGAAGTACTGAAAAGCTTTCTCATAATTCTAACCACGTAAAAAAAAAAAATCCGTTTGCATCTTTGACTTGCATGAATGCCTGCCTGAATGCATGAATGCATGTCTTTGCCTTGCATGAAAGCAGACTTCTCAAACTTCCAGAAATGCCCCTAATTAGATGCGCACTGATTTCAATAAGCGTCACAAAGTGTCCCCTCGCTCTTCTTTCACTCGTGTCTCGGAAAACAGACAATTAACGTGACAAAATGTTCTCCAAATGCTGCTCCTCAATTAAGGAAAAACTACTGCATTAACCCTGACCAAAACATAACGTTAACCTTTACCCTTAACTTATTGTTGGGCATGGCTAGCAAAAGCTTAGACTTAAAGTAATTCCCATGAAAATGACGAAATATCCAGATTTTTTTCAAACTTGGCACAATTGATATTCATACACAGGACATTTAAAAAATGCAATAAAAGATGGGGTCACCGTGTTTGTTTACTGTATGTCCTTTATTCTAAATGTTTTTTAACGAATTTCGCGAGAAGCGTTCGAAACTAGATCAACCGGAAAAATTGTTGTTATGTAGCAAAAGCTACTAAATATTGCTGAAAACTTGAACCCGCTTGTTTGTGCGGGCTATAATCTTTAAGTAAAGTGATTTCAAATTGCTCAATCTTGCAAAGAAATGTGAGCAAATTGGACCGCTACAGTCATCACCTTGTACTCAGTGTCTGGCTCCAAATGCATTTTCACGTAATTTATAGGTAAATACTACAACTTCTACTCTCCAACTTTTTTTCTCCTTAAAATATGTTTTCCGTGTACCTATTACGAATAAATAAAACCATTTAAAATGGGGGGTCACCGTGCTCGTTTCTTCACAACACGATGATAAATGGATGGCAAAGGGGTAATTTCGGCCTCAAAATGATCATTTTCCGCGAAAGGACTGGGGCGAGTTCCAAAAACAACACCTTCTTAACCGAGTAGAGTTATCATGATTGCTCTTAAAAGTTCTTGAACAGCAAAAAGCGGCCTTTGTTGCCTCTCTTCAGATGGCCAGCGTGAAACCCCGCCATCTCCGAAGTCGCAATGTTATGCGCACTATGAGATGCGCAGTGCAAAACAAGGAAATCACCTTTAATAAAGGGACACTTTGTGTTAGATGTCAAACTTTGGAGTCTATCTAGTTAGGTGCATTTGCAGACATTTAACTTTATATCAAATCACACTTATTGATCCCCTTTCTTTTTCAAAAAGATTATGGAAGCCCAAAAAGATTCCCAGATCTGACCCAGATAAGTGTAAATTGTCATATAATGATTGGCAGTCACCTTCTCAACTCCTTTGCCAAACATATACATCAAGCCCAGGCCACTTTGACCAATTGCATTGCCCTGCAAATCCAACCAGAAATAAATCATTTAGTTATCACCCAGGTAAGAATATTTGACTTTGTAAACTTCTTATTGAGTTGCTGAGTTGAGTATTTTCGAGTTTCTAAAATTAATTTCAGGGGTATTGTTGACAAATTATTATTATTATTATTATTCAACACCAGCAGTAAGTGTTCATAGCATCAGTTTTTGTTGTTATTGTTAATGTTGTTCTTTTTTTCTGTAATAAAAGATTCGTAAAATTGAAAAACGTCAATGAAAAGATTCTGTAAATAAACAGAAATCTGTATAATAAACAGTCATGATTGATTCTTCTAGTTTCCTCCTAGACTGCTAGCAGCTCATTCTACACCAGTCAAGCCATGCCCTTGTAAATCCTTTTGACATGGAAGGGACTGCTAGCAGTCTAAGTTCATTCATGAATAATTAATGAGTTTGGTAAATCACATTCGGTAAAACACAATCTTCAGATAGTCAGTTGAGTTGCTTACAGAATCTGCTGCCTTTTTGAACCAATCAAACGCTGTCTTGTTGTCTTGTTTGACTGCTGTGCTTCCCTCAGAATACATCTGAAAAAGAAAAACACATTAACCACAAATTTTAGTCACAATCATCTTACCGGTATGTGAAAAATTAAAGCAAACAAAACCATACTTGAACAAACATACAAAAAGGGGAAGTTCTATTATTATAGTAGTGAGCAGGAACATGATCACACTGAGTAACATACCTTTCCCAAATAAGCCATAGCATTTGCGTTTCCTGCTTCCGCAGCTTGTTGAAGGTATCTGAAGGCTCTCTGAAAGGAGAAATTCCAAAATTTCTACTGAATTTGTGACTGTGATTTTACTTACTGTACTGACTTTTTACTGAATTGTATGAAACAAAGTCCTATTATTGTAACTACTTCAAAATACGAGATGACGGTAATAAAATTTTTATAGCTTAATCTGCCCATTTTTTTTGTTTTTTTGTTGTTCTTTTAATAGCTCTGGAAAAAGAGATGATTCAAGTACAACTAGTGCATAATTGATGATGTGTACAACTGTCCAATTAGAAACTGTCCTAGTTACAGCTGAAATCAGGGCTGTTGATAGCCAGTCATTATACTTTTACCAAAACAGTGGATAGCATTGAACGCACACATTGATTGGCTACTCAAACTCCGGATATCCATTGCTATTCACCTCTGAGCAATTCGCTGTAATATTTGCAGAAATAAACGAATTGAAATTATCTTTTTGTGCTATATATTATCTCACTGTTTTAGTATATACTAAAATAACTATTCACCTCAGTGTCAGTGGCTAGTCATGGATATTTCCCTCGCGGCTTCACGACTTGGTAAATATCCACCACTAGCCACCTCCACTTCGTTGAATAGTTGCTATCAGATTCGAGAATTTTGTAAGTTACAACTAAACTGTAAATAAGAAGTGACCAGATCCCAGACGGCTTCAAGTGCAGCACAACCACAAGGCAATAGGCTCAAAATCCGTTCAAGGGTTGGTTGGCTGACAGGAGAAGTGCATTCCTTGCAAATACAATAAGCCATGGGATCTAAAATCACTCTTGAGATTAAATAGCAGAGCCCAATAATAATTCATTTCTAACTATTGCTCTATTAACTGGGGAGACTGCCTATGGCAAATCAAATATGGGTTTCCTGATTGCACAGGTATCCCAGGGCAGAGTAGAGATCCAACAGACTAAATCCACACGAGGCTAAAGTCTGGGAATCAAACTCAAGATTTACTGGACTGGTGGAAGGCAAGTTCTGTCACCACTGAACCAACACTTCTCGCATTTGCTTGTAGGTAATTTTGTGGGGCGTTTAACGTTATCGCATGTAGTTCAAAGGTTGATGTTCTGTCCTTATTGTATTGGTTAGGTGGGTTGTATGATGGGAACTTCATAATGGCATCATTATTTTGACTTTACCTCACAAAAAAGTCTCTTAAAGAATAAAATGCCAAATACTATTAAAGTACTTAACATTATTTCCTTATTCAGTAATGCTTACACCATGATTCATTTCCACTCCACGACCTCCCTGGTAATGTAACTGTCCAAGCCCAACCTAACAACAGCGAAGAAAGGAGAATAAATTAATAATAATTATTATAAATTACCATTACCACAACCACTTAAGATCGGCACTACAAAAAGATTGTATATTAATTTTAAATCCTCTCTTTCCACCAAGTTTACTAATGTGGCTTTTTACACTTCTTCAGAAAATTACTGCTGATGCACTACGTACTTGTGCTTGAACATCTCCTTTGTCTGCAAGGAACTGGTAGTACTGAATAAGGTCCTCATCTAGAACGGCACTGTTTCCTCCCTAAAACAGTGATCACAAAAGCAAGTATATTGAAAGTGGAAACATGACTCACTAAGAAGAATACCTCTTAAAGCGCTCAGATTTTGTTTGAAGTATACATGTGTCACTCACGGAAAAAAAAAAATTTCATCATACAAAGTAGGACTGTGACACTGGCCAAGATAACTGGCTACAGTCATTGAAACATCACAGCAACTTGTATAGCAGCTGGTCGGATGTTTAGTTGAATGCATATTTAAACATTCTTATTACAGATTTATGCATTGATTCCACAATTAGAGCTTCCTCACCCTTTACACTTAAGTCATGGAACTTATAAACCATTTTCATAAAAACCCTATCCTTGGCTTCCACCTGACATCATGGCAGGCATGTTGGCGTACTGAACAATAGCAAAAAAGTCTTTTGGGAATTTGGCTCTCTTATTATGCAAAACGCGAGCAACATTTTGCTTACTTGTTTTGCGCACCAACATGGCCATCTAATTGCAAGATTGAAAGCCAAGAATAGGCTTATGCCTCCTATGTTCATGGACCTAAGTAACTCCCATCCATGTGTATTACAGTGCGCATTACAGGCTAACATAATATCACTAATAACTCCTTCAATTTCTAAAGAAGGCTTAACGACAACAAGCATGGAAATCTTTCTGGACATAGTGTCCAGTCACTGAAAAATGTTGGGTAGCAAGAGCTATTAATCCCAGGACTTGGGCATTCAAACAAATCCAAGAGCTACTGGTTGGCTGTTCAGCAACAGCCTTGTTGGATGAGCAACAAAGAAATCAAACCTGTTCTTCCTCATCTATTAGTCGTATCCTCTGCACAGCACCTCCACCAGTTAGCGAAACATCTTCAGCAACTACAATAAAATCCAGTATTTCATGAAAAACTGTGAGCAATGACCAAAATATTCTCAACAGTGCTTGAAATTGGAGGTCGTCCAGTCATCCCAGATGACCAGAAAGTTTACCAGGAGACCAGTTCTTGGTAAAGTGAAAAGCTAGCCTAGTTGCCTGAGGAAAAAAACAACAGACAATCCAGCCAAAACTAATTCTCTTCTGAAATGAATTACATAAGCACCAACCTGCTCACTTGTCGGTTTTCTATTGTCAATGTTCGATAGTAGTGTGAAGTGAACAATAATTAATCACA
>OX421455.1:36350826-36365826 GCA_949126865.1 Montipora capitata | reverse complement strand
TGATACCCCAACCCCCTTCCTAGAAGGCAAAGGCATTGGTACTTCCACAGAGTGATCACCCAAACACTAAGTACAACACTGGACGGAAAAATAGCAGGGGTTCAGACCAGAACAGAGAGCCAAGAAACTAAACCCATATATATGATTTGGAGTTTGGGAATCAAGCTTGAAACTCATTGTTGTCAACAAAATGCAAGTGCTCTCTCCAATGTGTTACCGTAGTCCTGTCCTCTAAAACCATTTTGTCATGAAAACTGCTTAAAAATGAAAGGAAAGGAAAGGAAAGGAACTTAAATTATTCAAGTGTCACAAGTTGCTCTAGCACTGGAGCACTAATTGGGGACACTGTAAACTGAAATTTGACAATTAAAATAAGTCAACTGAAATGTTTGTTTTTCACTTGAAGATAACACGTTATTTTCACACATGAAAAGATTGCTGTTGCTATGGTTACATATGAAAATTGTGCCTTTTGTGAATGATTTAGTATTTCACTGGTGTTTATATAATAAATAAAATATTACATGGCCATTTGGAGATACGAAATTTCTCTTCAAGTGTTGAAAAATATTTCACAAGTGAGCGCAGCAAACAAGTGAAATATTTTTCAACACTCGAAGAGAAATTTCGTATCTCTACGCCGCCATGTAATATCCTCTATGTATTCAGGGTCTGGAAGGGGGGGGGGGTCTGGATCTCGTATCATGGGTTCCTTTTTCCTACATTCACAAATCATGTAACTTTTTGAGGGGAATTCATGTATCACATAGTTGGATAGAGAATTACCAGGGAGAATTAACTTAAAGCATTCCGCTACTGTCTACCAGATTAGGCAATTCATGTTTCCAAGCATGTAAAAAAAATTCTAAATGTTTTGTTTATAGTGGAGGCACACTTAGCTATCAAGATAGTTCACAGGTACCTCACTTACAATAATTAAATTTGAAAGAAACACTTGCCACTTTGTTAATTCTAGTTTTAACCAAGTAGGAAAGCTAACATGGGAGTTAAGAATGGCCATACAGTAGAATAGGGTATGGGTAAAAAAAAACATGTGCATGGTATTAACAGCTGGTAAAATAAAATACTTAATTATCTGCATTCTTACTTTTAGTAGTTTGGTTTTGTTTCATTTAGTAAATGCTTTGTTTATAGTGGAGGCACACTTAGCTATCAAGATAGTTCACAGGTACCTCACTTATAATAATTAAATTTGAAAGAAACACTTGCCACTTTGTTAATTCCAACGATTTGCTCCCAGACCTTTACTTCACGAGATTTTGAAAATGAAGTAAAGTTTTCGAAATGGTTCTTGAACTTGAGAAGTTCTTTATGCCACTCTGTTTTGATAGGCAGATTAAATTTTTCTTTGCGGATGGGTTGTCCTTTTACTTTGCCCAATTCCGGCATCAAATAAAATGAAACAAGTACTCTGACACTCGCCATTGCAACAATTTGCAAGTGAAAACTTCCAGAAGGACCCGGACTTAATTCACACACTACAAATTCTAAGGTTCATGTGTCGTGGTTAATATATTACTCACGAATCATGCATGTATTCCTTCAGTTTTCCCCATTCACACTCTATTTCCGGCTCAATTCACGGATGACACGAAACCCCTTCCAGACCCTGTGTATTGTATTGTATTGTATTGTATTGAATTATCCAGCTGTATTAGTTATCGTACAAAAAAAAAGGCACAAAACAAGTACAAATATTCCATGGTATCGTACAGTTAGTTATCTGTACACTTGGTTATTGTACAGTAGAGAACCAGTTTGACTAGTTTAGTTGCTGACGTTGCCCTACACACACAAATCTGTCGCACGTTCTTGGTTGTTTACAATTCATTTGCTAAAAGTTTAGTGCAAAAAAAAATTGGATGATAATTAGCTTATAAGACGTTTCGGTGTGTAGTAGCGCTGAGTATTTCTTCTCGTCGTCTGTATTTTGACTAACCCTAGCGGGCTCATCAAAATACAGCACAACTCGTAAAAATACTCAGCAATACTACACACCAAAATGTCTAATAAGATATATTGTATTGTATTGTATTGTATCGTATGGTATCGTATCGTAAAACCTCTTTCCCCTTTGAGGCACAAAGGTGATCAAAGGTTGAAAAAAGCTTCTAAAGAAAGACGTTTATCAGTTGCATGCAGCTTTGTTTTAGCATGATGTTTTGGGCTTTGTAAAGGGAATCTCAGAGAGACCAGGGAGATTTGATCTTAAGCCAATAGCTGCTTTTATCTCTAACAGTGCACGTTACAAGAGATGACGCAAGCATTTTATATATGAAAAAAAGACCAAACAAATTAAACCAAGGTGCAAATTATAGTTTGCCTGCAAGCTTACATCTGTTTCAGGAATACTGCTCTCTGGAGAGCTCTCTGCTTGTGATGTATCGTCACCTACAAAAACGAAAGCAAAGGCAATTTTTCATGCAATCATAGGTCTTTCCATGATGGTCAAGAAGTTCCATTTGGAGATTTCTGGTATACTTACAGAAGCTCTTCTCTGTCAACATTGAAACTAGCAAGCAAAAAACTCCCAGAGACTTTCGTGAAAGTGTAAAATACATCCCTATTAGATTCAGTAAACAAGACCGTAAATATACACGATATAATGTGGGCAACACCACAGCATATCATCGAACGTTTGGAAATTTCTCCTTGGAAAGACCTGCTTTGCTCCTATTTCGTTACTTCTTACACAACAGTGAACCCCACGATGCCACGTAAGGTCGGTAATGCGCATGCTCAGCTAATATGAAATTTTGTTTTCTCGGTATGTTTCCGTAAAGTCGCCGAATAGTTCTTACAAGATGACATCCAATCAAACTACGTTTCGAAGTTATCTCGGGTATCACGGAGTGACTGCATCACGTGCTGTTCAGTGGTCATTCCCCTGGTAATCATATGACATTGAACATGGCTGCTGGCCGGTGCAATGGAGGCTTTGGAAAACCATGGCTACATGTGTGAATATTCAAAATGAAGCGAGCCTTATGTCAGACTTTTTGGAAACTAATCCAGAGACAAACTTATACTTGTTTGTCTTCACGATATGGAATATGGATGTGCATTGGCGGGGTGTTGTTAACTTTAATCTCAGCTTTCCAGTTTGGAGAAGTTGTTCTTGAATGGAGCATGCAGAAATATGCAGTTACTTTTAACACTTACCATGATAACATTTTAGGAAATTCATTTCAAAACAGACTTTGTCTTCCAATACCGATTGACATTGTATACACCTGGGTAAATGGAAGCGATCCCAAATTACTTGCAGACCTGGAGAAACTCAAGATTCAAATAGAACTCGAACATAATCAAACGACTTTGAAAGAAATAGCGCGCCTTAAAACTGAAACTAATGCAACGGATGATGAAGTTGCTGAGCTCCTACTTAAAAAAGTGTTAGACAAAAAGAAAAAAGCTAAAGAACAAGCCGGAACGAAGAGTCAAATTGAGAATTCTCGCTGTCCTTTCACCAATTGTGTTTCCGCTTTAAGTGTTGTGGTTGAGGAGGGTCTCCCGGGAGATTTAAAGCTTTCACAGGTACGCGATATTGACACATCCTTCGCAAAAGCAACAAGGGTATTTAACGTGACCTCGTCTGGTTCAGCAAAAGAGCGAGTCAGTATAATTCAATTTCCTGGTAGAGGCGAGACCGATAAGGCCTTAAAGGTCAAAGTCAGATGGCAGGACAAGAGTCTAAGGAGCAAAGAAGGGTATTTTACAAGCGATGGAAGCAGACCCACTGCTGTGAATATGGAAACGGAAATTATGATTGTGGATCTGAAGGGTGCAAATGAAATGGAAAAAATTAACAGGGATTTAAAGGATCGTTTCGAAAACAAGCTCAAGAGCGTGATCTTTCATGCTGAAAGAATGGTTGGTGTTGCTTACTTCTCAGATAGAACATCGGCCTCTTCTGCTCTTAAGTTAAGCTTGACAGTTGATGGAAAGACTGTAAAATTAGCTCCTGCCTTCTTGATATGGGCACCATTTCATTCTGTTCTTGGCCACAGTCCTAAAGATAAAGATGCTGATGTTTCAGCCAGTCGTTTTGCAGACAATGAAGAATTAAAGTACTCTCTTCGTTCTGTCGAAAAACATGCACCATGGGTTAGGAACATATATATTGTTACAAATGGTCAAATACCATCATGGCTTAACTTAGAAAATCCTCGCCTTAAAATTATAACTCACCAAGAACTCTTCCTTAATAAAAGTCATCTTCCAACTTTTAGCTCTCCTGCTATTGAATCTCATTTGCATAGAATTCCAGGCTTGTCTCAGAAGTTCATTTATCTAAATGATGATGTCATGTTTGCAGACAATGTATGGCCAGATGACTTCTACACTCATGCTAATGGCCAGAAAATCTATCTGACATGGCCCGTTCCAAACTGCAATGAAGGGTGTCCATCTTCATGGGTGAATGACAAGTATTGCGACAAACCCTGCAATGTGTCAGAATGTGATTGGGATGGTGGCGATTGCATTGGTGTCAAACGTAAGACACAGTGGTCTTATCAAGGGTGGCAAAGTCAACAGTCAAGTTATCGCATACAGTTTTGTTCCCCAGGCTGTGCAGACACTTGGGTGGGTGATCGTTACTGTGATGTAGCCTGTAATGTTGCACCTTGTGGTTATGACGCTGGTGATTGTGGAATTGCTCAGTTCCATGAAATCTATCGCATAGATATTGAGCAGAGCACTCGCCAAGTCCACCTACCTCATGGCATATTAGCACTTTATTTCAACATCTCAAAAGTCTTCGGTGAAGGAAAAGTCAAATTTGGAGAGTATTCAGATACACATTGTGTGCGATCAGCTACAGTTGCTCAGAAGTACAAAGTTTTTACCTTGACTTTGCGTGCAAACTGCACGTCTGATACTGTCACTTTTTTAATTGAAGGTTTTAGCAACAAAAATGAAACAAACCAAGTAAAGGTCTCTTTTAACATGACAATAGATACAAGAACAGCCAGAGGTAACAAGTCCACTCTCATAGCAACCACAGGATCAACAGCTGTCCCATCAACTGTCAAGGTATCTACTCCAAGGGCGCCACCGTCACCATCTGTGACTGTTCCAAAGATGGGTATGCACTTGCCTATCACTGTATATCCAATCAGAATTCAGAATGCTAATGAGCCAATCAACTACTGGATTGTTGCGAACCAATCTGCTAATAGACCAACATGGCCTTCGTTAGCTGAAAAGGAATATAATGTACCACATCTTTCAAACAATACTGTACTACCCAGACATGTTCAGATTGCGCTGGAAAATGTGGAGAAGGAGTACCATGACGGAGATTTGACACACAAAGGCTATGCAAGGAAAAGGGCAAAGATTTTGAATGACTTCCTGAATACAGGTGCTACTAAGGCAGCACCTTTGCATTTGGCAATGCTGACATCACCATTGCCTAAAGCAAATGATAAGCCAACTGTCCCTGCAAAGCCACACACCGTGCATATGGTAAGCAGTGAAATATCTTGGCATCACTTTTTTAAGGGTAGAGTTAGTAAAGAGAACTGTAAAATCATGTCCTGTGATAATTTTGTCATTTTATACTATTGCATCTTTGCAGGCTAAGAGAGCTGTAGCACAAACAGGTGAATATTTCAATGCCTCAGAGATTGCAGAGAAACAATCCCACCAGCGAAAGCTGTTGTCTCTGGAAATAATGGGGTTAGATGATCTGATTAATGCAGCCAGCAAGCAAGCACATGCAAATATTAGGTCAACTTCTCAAGATGACTTGAATCAGAGAAGTGCCTCGGAAGATGAAATCTTTCTTGCTGATTGGATTGCAAACACTAAACAGAAACAACTATCCTATGAGAGTGATCAATCGTATAGCCTTAAGCAATGGAGAAGTCGCTACGGTGACTGGATGCCTCAAACTCAGCAAAGCTCAACAAGTTTTCTTCCCTGGGAGAAACATGGAACCTTTGAACATCTCCAGAAATCCAGAGAAAGGAGAAAACATTCCATGCAGTTTGAAAATTTTCATCCTCCGAGAAGAAAATTAATGGATACCTTTGCGGATTCACTGCTTCATGTTCATCGGATCTATAACCGCAAGTTTGGGTACATTGGACGGAAAGTTCCTGCCCATATGCCACACATGATAGATGTAAAGGCTATGGAAGAGTTACAGTCACTTCTCCCAGAAGAATTTGATCAAACATCCTCACACAAGCTTCGCAGCTCGGATGACATGCAGTTTGCATTCTCGTACAACTATTTTGTTGTTGGGCAGAAAAAGTCCCCAAATGTCACAGAATTTTTTGCCGAGGTAGATGCTGATCATTCAGGTACAGTTTTGTTTTTAAGCATTTGAAGACCTCCAGGTACTTTAAGACTAAGTGTTAGTATGGTAGTGTGCTGTAGTCAATTGCGCCACAAACCATAAAGCCAACTGGGCTTTGTGGTTCAAAAGGCAGATAGGCATATCCAACAGGCCCCAGTTGTTCAAAAGGTGGATAATGCTATCCTCCGGATAAAGCACTATCCATTTGATAGGGAAATTTGGTTTCACTATGACTTATTCACTGGATAGTGATTTATACGGCGGATAGCACTATCCATCGTTTGATCATCTGGGGCCAGATAAATAATACTGGAGAGCAATAATAATTATTGCTTTCCAATATTGTTTAATAATAGCTTTCTAGTAGATAGGTACTTGAAATCTGGTAAATAGAGGATATTACATGGCCGTGCGGAGATACGAAATTTCTCTGCGAGTGTTGAAAAATATTTCACCAGTGAGCGCAGCAAACAAGTGAAATATTTTTCAACATGAGAAGAGAAATGTTGTATAACTCCAAGCTGCCATGTTATATACTATTCATTATATAAACACCAATGAAATTCTAGATCATATCACGAAAAGCATCGAAAGGTGTGATTTCATATGTAACCACAGCAACAGTGATCTTTTCACATGTGAAAATAACATGTTATCTTCATGTGTGAAGATATCATGCTTTCACGCGAAAGCTCACTTGCTATTTCATTGGTGTTTATATAATAAAAAAGGTTTCTGGGTGGCAATCATTCCATTCTGCTGGTCAACAAAGAATGAGTCGTCGTCATACTCCAGGAAAATTTCAACCTTAATAATTATCATAATTGTGGCACTGATCATAAATTTATCAGCTCTAATGTCTGTTGGTTTCAATGAAGTTAAAAATAATTGTCTTGATATTCCGTCCTGTACCCACCTTTCCTCTCTCTACATCCTCGTGCCCTTGACTTCAGTGGAACCAAGATTTAAGATAACTAACTAACTATCGTCATTTTCTATTCCTACCAGGAGTTCTGTCGGACAGAGAGCTGCGTACTTTAGCTACACGACTCTACACTTTACCATTAGATCTTAATGACCTGCGCAATCTTGAACAAACACTGTTGAAGTGTGCAAACAAAACCATGCCGGAGACAAATTCATCAGATCCAAATCAGCATGTGCTACTACCATCAGTTACAGTGCAATTCTTGCAAAAGTGTGATCCTTTAATACAACTGCTAAATGAAACTTACAAGGGTATAACAAAATACAAGTTTGAAACTCTTGGAGACGATGATGTTGCATTTCACATGATCCGTGATAATGCTTCTGCTGTACTTCAACAGTTAGATGCCATTAGGGGCAAGAAGAAGAAATTTGTTTGCTTAAATGATAACATAAACCATGGAAAAAAGGATGCTGAACTTATCAAGGCTTTATTAGTGGACTTCTACGAATCTCTCTTCCCAATTCCATCACAGTTTGAATTACCACAAGAGTATAGGAACAGATTTCTTCACATCAGTGAGCTTGAAGAATGGGCGAAGGAACGAGAGGCTGTAAAATTCTGGACAAACATATTAATGGCTATTTTCATTTTAGCTGCAATTTTTACATTTTTTCCTGATCTCTTTCTGTATTTAATAGAATTTCTGTGTCCCCTGCGAAGATTCCTTTTGTTGTTTCAAAGAAATAGTCCCTCAAGTAGTTCACGCCTCATGACAGTATAGGAGAAAGATTATTGGACATAATTTTACCTAGGTTTTCAAATTAAGTTAAAGCAAAATTAATTCAGTTTTTGATATAGTATTGTGAGTACATTATTGCATCATTACTTACATATTGGGAGGCGCGGTGGCCTCATGGTTAGTGTGCTCAACTCCGGATTGAGTTGTCCGGGTTCGGGGCCTGGCCGGGGACTTTGTGTTGTGTTCTTGGGCAAGACACTTTACTCTCACGGTGCTTCTCTCCACCCAGGTGTATAAATGGGTACCGGCGTAATGCTGGAACCCTGCGATGGACTAGCATCCCATCCAGGGGGGAGCATAAATACTCCTAGTCGCTTCATGCTACGGAAACCGGAGATAAGCGCCGGCCTTAATGGGCCTTCAGGCTCGTAACAGAGACTTTACCTTACTTACATATTCACTATTGTCCATGGTTCTATTTTATCCATTATCATCACGTCATGTCCTAGGTGTGTGAACAGGAAGCAAGTTGTTTAAATGGTTGTCACAACAGTGCCATACCACGACCAAAATTCTCTAGAATTATAGCCAAATCAAAAGGACCATTTGATGAAACAAGCACTACTTTTTGACCCTTTGTTATTTCTAACTTCCTGTCAAAGGGTTTTGCTTTGGAAATCAATTTTGTAAAGAAAATTGTGTATTTGGCTGATTACAGGGTTCGCACACTTTTTCAGACCAAAAATACAAGGACTTTTCAAGGACTTTCAAGGGCCAAATTTTGAAATTTCAAGGACCTCTTTTTTATTTACATCGAAGAATTTACCCATGGAAATAGTCTGACAGTACAATTCTTGCTCATTTTCCGTAATGAAGATGCGTGAAAATAATGCAAAGACACTGGTATCCATTCTCAACCCCACAGCTCGCCGCGTTTGTATGACATGACTTGAGTGGCTGATTATTTTTACTGAAGTTATGCGGGTCAGAAAAAATTCAAGGACTTTCAAGGCCTTGAAAATGTACTCTCAATATTCAAGGGTTTTCAAGGGTTTTCAAGACGCGTACGAACCCTGTGATTAGGAAACCCAGTAATGGGAAAATGGTCTGTCAGATGAGAAGCAAAGTTAGGAATTCCCAGATGCAATAATAGGAGGTATGGTAACAGGCAAAATTTAACCATGTATTTGTAGATTAATAGAGGGTAACAAAATTTTAAGTAATGTTATAACATGAAACATCTGGAAGCTTCAACTGACTTAAAGTTTCAATCATGTTCCAAAAGGCATATTTAATTAAGGTATGAAATATTTGTTAATGATTCATAAAGACAAGTCTTGGAGTTATTCCAGCAATTTTGAAATTCTCTATTTATTCTGAAATATTCAGATAAGGAAATTATTTTCTTGGTGTCAACTGCAGAAGATGCTTTCCGTTTCATGGCTGTGAAAAACAATGAAATCAACTCAAGTAAAATCGCAATTATACTAAAATTTTATTGTCTCATGTTTCCAACTTTTAAGCTACGTTTCGAGTATATATTGCCACGCACAAGGACCCTACTCATTTGGATAGACTACAAATCCAATAAAATCAAAGATCACTAAAATTTATGTGGGAAAACCTAAGTACCAAGAAAACACCTCTGAGTAAACAAACTCAACCCACAAATTTTTCCAGACTAGGAAATCTATCTCCAGGGCATCACTGAAGGCAAATGCCCTTGTCCCTGCAGGAACCCTGCTTCCCTGACTTGGGTCATGTTGATTTAGTTTGTTAGGATTTCTCTTGCAACACTACTCCCCAACTGATGCTGTAAATAACTCGTGTGTAGGAGACAACAGTTTTAACCACATTGCTTAGGAGGCCAGTGCAGCCTAGTGGCTAGGACACTTGCCTTGAGATCCAAAGTTTCCGGGTTCAAGACCCGCTCTGACCATCCGTTGAATTTGTTCCTGCTAGTCCCTGGTTCAACTTCTCAACTGCACTTGTAAATAGCCAACTGGTTTGCCTCCAGCCAGTTGGGATTCTTAACAGTTGTTGTTGTTACGTTCTGTCGTTTTGTTGATTGTGTTTCATTGGCCCTGAAAAGCCCCTATGGGGAGTGGTCAATTAAGTAATTTATTAATCTATTTATTTATTTATTTATTTAGGTTCAAGTTCTGCAATGGGACTTTCTTCCAGCCTTACCCCCATTATGCCTGTGAATAGTCATTGCCAGCCTTTCCCAACTGGGCAGTTTGAGAAAAAAAAAACAGTGGCATTAGACTTGAAACCTAAAGACTAAAACATAGACAGCAAACAACACATATACTTAACCCTTTGACATCCAAACTGGCCAGACTTAGTATTTTACTCTGTCTAATGCCAGAAATTTTACTTGTCAATAGGGAAGGAACCCCATTAATTTCAGATGAAAAAGATTAGTGATTTGATTAAGCAAACGTCACTTTGAAACCCCACATTTTCACAATTCGCAAAGTTAACCAGCCTTTTTAACCCATTAACCCCCAGGAGTGAGACTTGATAGACTTTACTCTGTCTAATGCCAGACAATTTTTTACTTGTCAATGGGTTATATTTACCCTGACTTTAACTCTACAAAGTAACAAGTTTTCTTATTATATCTCTCAGATAGGATGTGCACTGTGATTGGCTAAATTAGCAGGCCGTCTTCTACAGTACGGCCTGCTACATTTGAAAGTTTCGGTAAAACATCTAGCAAGTTTTTCATGTCATTTTAAACTTGTAAAACTGTTTGAATCTTGCAAGCAACTATTTCAAAGAGCCAAGATGATTTAGTTTTTTTGGATTTTGACACAGCAATCTTTGTGGCAGTTGAACCTTCAGCTTGACTTCGACTAGTTTCCTTGCCTGCACGCCGGATTAACTTCAGAGATATAATAAATACCTTACTAACCTCGTTTTCTTGGTCTGTATTGTAAGTTACGGATCCTAATTTTTTTCCTGTTGATTTATGGCAAGCACCCTTCCTGGTTGAACTATGAATCAACGGGAAAAACTTGGCCTGTAACTTACAGTACGGACTGAGAAAACGAGGTTAGTAAGAGGTATAGCTGAAACGTTGTAGGATATATTATACAACTGAGAGAGGAACAATAATATCATTGATTTAAGCACTTGACTCCTACAGTCCAACAAGGATTTTTCAAAGAAGTACATACAAATCTTATAGCAAACAAAAATAAACTAAATTCCTGCAAAAATAACATCACTTTCACCTTAACCCTTTGGCGTCTAAACTGGCCTAAACCGGCCAGACTTAGTATTTTGCTCTGTCTAACGCCAGACGATTTTACTTGTCAATGGGGAACCCCTGGGAGTCAATGGGTTAATGTCAGGAAACGATAGAAAGCTAGCTAGCTAGCTTTCTTGTTCTCTTTGATTGCTTTTGTCAACCTGATATAATTTTTGGGCATTTTGAGGACATCTAGCCATTTCTGACCTCTAATTAGGTCATCTTCTGCCATTCACATGGCAGTTAATGGCCATTTATTTCATACCCTGTGGTTCTTTCTCTATTCTTTCAGGGAGTCATGGTAATATTTACAATAATTATTTTAAGTGTAAGAAAGGGCACCTTTTAAAACCCAGCATTACAGTGCAGTTTTTATTTGCATTTGTTCACATAAACTATAAAAACATCTCTAGGTTAGAAAAAAATGGCTGCATGTTTTAAACTGATTGTTATCTCCTCACTGTCAGAGTATTATTTACAGCTTTAAGAGTAAGGAGTTGCTCTTTGCATCCTTTACAAAAACTACAAAAAAAAGTATGACTGCATGCTTTGAACTGAAGGTAATCTCCTTAACTCCCACCATACTAGTAAAAGCTAGTTCAAAGTTATTAAATAACCTTCTTCCTTTAAATAACACACATTCCATGGTTCAATTATTATTGAGACAGAATTACCAGGTGAGAAGATTGACTACACCCAGATCATAGCTGAGGAGAAAGAACTGACTCGCTTATTCTCAAATAGGGACTATAAACTGTATGCCCAGTCTCCAAGACCTTGGTCACAAAATTCTGTGGGGCGTTAACATGCTTTCCCTGTGCTCCTCCCTTTGCAACAGACCTCTTTAGCTTGTAAAGTTCAGACCATGTGATGTTCTCAAGGGAATCTTTTGTTTGTTCATAGGTTATGCTTACAACATACATATGCAAGTGCATAAGACATTTGAAAGAATCTGTACCCAAGAGTAACATCACATCATCTGAAATGGGAAAACAAAAATGTAGAAGGTAAAGAGGTCTATAATTCCAAAGGGAAAAGCACAGAGTCCCCTGGGTACCCAGGGTTGTGGTCTAGCCTTATAAACGAAGGGCACCCAACTGGCAAAACTAAAAGAAAAATGAATAGTAATCTTGTTCCTTGAAAATTGCACTGCTTTCTCTGGTTACAAATGTACTCATTGTTACATGCAGAAGAATGCCCCTTACAATTTTTTTAAAAATTGCTTTTACACACCAACAAAATTTGACAACTACCTATTTGCATTGTACGCAGTCCAACATATAGTTACACAGTCCATGGTTAAGGGAGAAAATGGAAATTAACTGAAATCCTGATAGTGATGGTAAATACAGTAATAAATGGTTTCTTCAGTGAAATGTCATTCCAGCTTTAAATTCAAACATGGAGATCTCCTTTGGTTTTAGCCTGGAAAAGCAGATGATGAGACAAATGATATTTTTAAATGCAACCAACTGTGTCAGATCAGCTTTATACTAGAAAATTTAATACACTTGTACACTCCCTGCACACATGTATGCCTGATAATAACCACGGGAAAAGCTTATACTGAGTCTCACAGTCTGTCCAAGTTTTCACCATGATCAGAAGTGAAACCAAAACCAATTGTGGCTCACCCATACACATTTTCCCGCGCTTTGTGTTGGCTATGTGTAATTACTTCGAGTTTTGATTGGTTTACTGGATTGTCTCTGTCCTTTTTGATTGGCCAAAGTAATTACTTTGGTTTTGGTTTTACGACGCTCCATTGAAACTTGCTCTAAGCTTAACAAAGCATTATATTTTGACTATAGTTAACCTTGTACCATATTTACCTACCTAAGTTAGTATTCACTTTCAATTTAAGAGGGTGGTAAGAGGTCCGGGATTTAAATTCTGGAAATTCCTTGGGGGAGGGGGAAGGGGGGGGGAGGGGGTTAACCCTTTCACTCCCAAGAGTGCCACTTATAGATTTTACTCTGTCTAACGCCAAATGATTTTACTCGTCAATGGGGAACCCCATGGGGGTGAAAAGGTTAATAGACCCCCTGGAACGAAAAATCCAGGGGGTGGGGGGGGGGTGCAAATCAAAACATATTCTGTGGGGAGGGTATGGATATTTTCTAGAACCACACATTCAAGGATTTAGGATTCTAGCCCAGAGATGCTTAATCCGAAGGGCTCTTCAACCGTTTGTTTTTGTGTTTAAAAGTGTGCATTGCATAGCGATCTGATTGGATGAATTTCAGTTTTGGCAGGATTTTCATATGAGAAAATTGTTTCATGGTATGCAGTGCCTGTAGGGTGAACATGGGCCTTTAACCCCAGCATATGGAAAAGCAAGAATCCAGAATCCAGAACAGGAATCAGAATGAGAACAAGAATGGTCAGTGATATCCAGTTGTTTTATTTCAGCTAAAAAGGTTGAATGTTATATTACACACTTTAAACCGCCAAATTAATTTTTACCCCACACAGGCTAGTGCTACCTTTCCCATGTTTCTTCTTGATCTCCAATGCGGCAAGATCTGGAAGGCAGGTTCATATTTGTTCACCTTAATATTCTTATTCCAATAAAGTGAATTTATTTTTTCTTTTACTTTTCTTTTCTGCACTCCTTTCATCCATGCCTTCAGTGACAACTTCGCTCCCACGCCACCAAGAGACAAGGAGGAGTCTCAATGGCAATCATTCTCATAACTTGAGCCATTCAAAACAGGAGTGACGCCAGTAATACTAACTTGGTAGTCACAACAATATCCGTATAAATCAGTTTTGCAGTTTAAAGTGTGGAATATGACATTCAACCTTTTTAGCTGAAATAAAACTACTGGATATCATGGACCAGTCTTGTTCTAATTCTGGTTCCAGTTCTGTTTCCAGATTCGGTTCCAGAGTCCAGCTTTTCCAGACGCCCCTTTATCCCATTGGTTCCTGGGAGTAAGACTTGACAGATTTTACTCGTCAACTGGGGGGCATCCTAGTGTGCCTGAGGAATTGATGGGTTAAAAAAAAAGAACTGTAAATTTGCTTTTTACTCACAAGGTCATCATCTGAAGACAAGGCTGCATCAAATTTAGCTTCCAGAGCATACATCTGTGCTTGAATGTTTTCATTTTCTTTGCGGATCTCTTCTACTTTCTGAAAAATGAAAATAAACTTCCTATTACATGAAAATTAAAATAACGCATTTACCTTCCTGCCCAGCAGCATGTTACATAACATGCAATTAGGATGTGCAATGCAAAACTATGAATTTATCATTTGTTAGTGGAGCGAGAAAATTTGGTTTTGGTCACTGTATGACCATCCACCCCTCCATGTATGCCAATGTGACCAGTATCACATGACCATATTGCAGGCTCAAGTTTAGAGTACCAATACTTGCATACTTGCCTCCAGCTAGTTTACAACATACATCTTTGATATTGGACATAATACAATACAGACTTAACTGACAACTCCCCATGAGAGCTTTTCAGGGCCAATGAAACACAATCAACAAAACGACAGAACACACCAACAACAACTGTTAAGAATCCCAACTGGGCAGAGGCAAACCAGTTGCCTATTTACAAGTGCAGCTGACAAGTTGAACCAGGGACTACCAGGAACAAATTCAACCAGCGATCAGAATGGGTCTTTAAACAGGAAGACCTCCAGATCTCAAGGCAAGCGTCCTAACCACTGGGCCACACTGCCTCCTCCTTATTGTAACGGCACTTATGTACCTTCAGTTTCCC
>OX421455.1:36335826-36345826 GCA_949126865.1 Montipora capitata | reverse complement strand
CTATATAGCGACTACGATGGCCCAAGAACAAAAGTATAAGCTTCTTGTTTGTAAAGTTGTTATATTCGGATTGTTGAGCAGAGTTTCGTATGTGTTGTTATTATCATCAGAAATAAGACATAAAGCCTGCTTGTTTAGCAATTCTAATCTTCGCGCGTTTCCGGCTCCGCAAAAGTGCCATACACTACTACAATTTAGAAAATATGGCATGATGAGAGCTTTATACAACCTAGTTTTAGTATTACTGGATACAATATTTCTGAAACGCTTCATAACCTTAAGCTGATTGTTAACACGATCAAAGATGTCGGAAACATGTTTACTAAACGTTAATTTGCTGTCTAAGTTAACCCCTAATAAGTTAATTTGATCGTTTTTCTTCATTTCAGTATCACCGACTTTAAAACTATATGTACGTTTAGTTTCTCTAAGGATCATTTCTTGAAATTTCTCAGGATTAGCTCTCAATCCGTTTATCTTGCACCAGTGAACTGCGTTGTCAAGTTCATTTTGCACTGTAAGGTGGAGTGCTGCCGGATCATCATGTGAGTCAGTCATAGATTTGCTGATCGACCGTCAAAAATGGCATCGCTTGTTTACGAAAAGGGAAATTAGCGGAGCCGCCATGTTCATGCACCACCGTTGTGCAGTGCGCCAATCAGTAATGGCGGCCAGAAATCAACACGAACGTCTTCAATTCACTTAGCGATGAAAGTGCTTACTTTTTACTCATGAGATAAAATACATGAACTTGATACGCTCAGACATGAAACGCTCAGACTGCTGAGATTGATAGGCATAGACATTTTTTTTCAACCAAACAACTTTGTAGCATTGGAAATTCAAAATGCTCATATGCTGTATTTTCGAGACGAAAGACGTCATGGAAGTGGACACTTGAAAAAAGATTTATTTCTAGGTCATCTTCAAGCTCCTACAGATAAAAAATTAAAACAACCTGCGATTTTGATTTTAGAATTTGATGACGTCACCATGAATACCATATATAGCCAAAAATTGGCTATTTGAACCTTACTACGGTGCCTGCTCACTACTCGTGCTAACACGAATGCACCAATTGCAACTCAGAGTCGCTTTTCGTTGTTCTTCACGAATACCAATGAGAAGACACTTTATTTCAGGGTTCTATCCCTCAGTCATGCCTTAGTGTAAACCTTGGTTGAAAATCACATTCATGGTTTCTTTCACATGATATACACTGGAGCCGTAGAGCTTGTAAAGTTTGCAAATGTGCGTTTGCTGAAAGTGGTACAAATATCGAATAGTAAAAGCAATTAAATGACTACAGAAACAAAGCCATCTCCTTCAATAACCGCCTAAAAGCTGTTCGAGAGTTTTTCTTACAATGTTACGACTGCCAGAGATGTAATCTTCATAAAAGGTTTTTCTTTAATGTTTTTATTATTTGCTTGTTTAAACTAAAAGCTGCCTGGTTCTGAAAATAGATTATTTCAAACAATTTTAGCGGATTGTGTATTCCACTGTCAGAGGAGGTTGTTCGAAAGTCCTGACTGATATTCGTTTTAACAATCTTGACAAAAACTAGACTATTGCATATATACGATGCATGCGAAACATCTTCTCCGAGATACCCAGTGGAGCGTGAGTCAAGCTTTATCTCGTTATTGAGTCGTTTTTAAAAGCAAAAGAAGACGCAATCTTCTTACATCTGTTTACCTTTTTGCCTACTATGGCAGAAAACCCGTGGGAAGGAGGTTAGAAAACTACCTGAAACTATCTCTAGCTACGGAAGCCCAGCTCCTTAAACCGACATGTAGCTGCCTCTCTAACTCCCCCTCGGGATTATTCTCCGACGAATCACAATACAGTGTCTCGGTCGTTTTGCAGACAAAAGCTTCGGTTTTTCGGTGTAGGTATCTTTTGTGGTTTGCGGTCTTCCTCTTCCTCAGTGTACGACAGAAATAAGTACAAGAATGACTCTATACCCAGTAGCCCACAATTCCAATAGTAGTTCTGTGTAACGGCATTTTCACAGATCAAGCTATTTTTAGACGAGTTCTTAAATATGAGTTTGGCTTGCATAAGTAAAGGTAGGTAAAGTCTGCTTACGAGCCAAGTTGCCCATTAGGCCGGAGCTTGTCCCAGTTTCTGTAGCATGAAGCAACTAGGAGTATTTCTACTCCCCACTAGATCGCTTGCTATTCCAACGTAGGGCTTCCCCCAGCATTAAATTCACCGGTACCCACTTATACACCTGGTTGGAGAGAGGCACCGTAAGAGTAAAATGTCAAAAACACAACTAACGCCCGAACCCGGACCACTTGATCCGTAGTGGAGCGCACTAACCATAAGGCCACTGCGCTTCCCACGAAAGGAAAGGAAAGGAAAGTAACTTTATTTAAGTGTCTAGTCGTTCTAGCGCTGGAGCACTAATTGGGGACACTGTAAACTGAAATTAACAATTAATGCAAATCAAGTCAAATGTTGATTTGCATAAGCGACCATTATCAATTACATGGGTAATAATTTCTCATGCCAGCTGCAGACTTGTGATAAGTTGGAAAGGCCTGATTTGGATTCGCGGGAAAATCAATCTAAAAATAACTTGGTCTGTAAAAAGGCCCTCCCACAAATACAATGAAGTTGTATACGCTCCTTGTCATGGGCTCATGAACTCGAGCATCCATAAAGTTGCGTGAAACGATTTCGGCAAATAACTCCGAAACAATTTGCCACGCAAAGACGCGAGAAGTTGAAGAGAAGTCTGCTTTAGATTATTAGTCTTTTGTATCATTTTATTTTCTTGGCTTTTTTGTTTGAATGCTTTAAGTGGGATAGTCTCACAGGTACCATATAGGTAAGGAGCAAAATTCCTTTTTTGGAATATTTTATAGAGGGTATTACATGGCCGCTTGGGGATACGAATTTTATCTTCGAGAGTGAGATACTTTCAGCACGAGATATAGATATTGATTATATAATTCCTCAGTATCGCACTGCGCATATGGTGTATCAATATTTATAAATTGGATCAAATTTGCAACATTGTAGATATGGCGTAAGTCGATCATACACCCTGAAACAGTTCTCAAGTTGTCAATGACCCATAATTCTTTGCGAATAAGCGCGCGCATTCCGAGACATGCCGAATTTTGTTGTTTCGACCTACGATAATCGAGATAGACAGGTACGATGGTGGTTTACTCTTAAACGAGCACGGTGACCTATATTTTTTATTCCATAATTTTGGTGTACAAATTATCCTTTTTGTCACAATTTTTTTTTTTTTTAATTTATTGGAAGGAAAAAAAGATATAGCTAAAAACGTACACAAAGCCCCTTACCAAAGGATGTAAATTATGACATTGAAAACAACGACTCGAGAAACGTTTTGAGTCGCCATCGTTTTAAGTTGAATGATTTTTCCCTAAACTCTTCAAGACAGTGTTCCATATGCCCTAGACTTTCTACCTTATCAGGTGTTTTTTCAAGTGTTACTTTAAAAACCCTCTCGTTTAGCTACCGCAAAATGTACCCTGAGTAGATGAAATAACGCGCGTAATAGGTATCAGTACAGGCATCCATAGGGTGAGATTGGCCCATTATATTCTTAAGCAAGCACCGTGACATATCTTTTTTATTGTAGTTCTCAAAACAGGGATTAGTAGGGAACATTCAGGGAAAGTTTCAACAACTTTTTTTTCGGAGAAATCACCTTAAAACAACTTGTTTTGCTCATTTTCGAAATGATGAAAACGTGGTCACCAACCGCTAAAACACGCATGTTGTGTAACATGAAACAAGATATGAAAGTTATGAAAAACAAATAATAATAATGTAAAATTTTGTAATAAAAATGTTAATGTGGTAGAGAAGAATTATACTAAAGCACAAAAGTATCTTACAATGAAGAGCAAGCTTGCGTTTTATTGGCTAATAGTGTTCGTTTTTAGTAAAAGGAAATATCCTGGTATTTCATCAGTATCTATATAATAAACAAAAATATATTTCTCCCACCAAAACACCTGTTCTTTTACGATCTGATTAAAGGGCATGATCAAATTTCTTTTATTTGAGTTTTGGGTCAAAACATTGCGAGACCGTATTCAGAGAATTTCCCCCGCTTTTAGAGTCAACCAGACTGACAGGATGTACAGACTTCCCGCTGTGTGTACCTCAAGAAAAAGTGAAATCGAAACTTAGGGCAACTAGACAAGAAATTAGTTATTCGGCGACGCGCAATTTTAAACAAGATGTTTACGGTTACAGGACATGAGAATTTTGAGATTTCCCTGACATATGATCTGTTCCTTGCTATCGATTTGTTAGAAACTAAAACCGTTAAAAAGTAGTACTGAAACAGTTATTGTGATCAATGCTAAATACCTTCAAGCTAACAAAAGTTTTAATCGATGCATAGTGATTGCTGTAAAAAGGAAGACACGAATCTCAGCCAGCCAGTATCGCAATTTTCATAAACCATATATTTTTTTAAGAAACACTAAAAATGAATTGTTCTGTCGGTCTTCAAAAGCCTGTTTACTTTTGTGAATTTTAGTTCACATGTATTGCACTTCTAAAATAGAAGGTCAAAGTAAATTATGGACGAAAACACGAACAGTCTTCTCGCAGCCTCAAGGGTGGGTCTAGGTTACGTAAACTCAGATTGCCTTATTCCGTTTTCGACAAGTGCCTTGTCCATCCTTGTTTTGTTTTGTTTTTTAAATAAAGTCGAGCGACAAGTGACATGCAAATCATTTCGATGCGTAAATAGTTAGTGAAATTAATTTTCTTCCATTGAATATATTACTATTCATTACTAAAGAGCTGAAGGTTAATTAAAGATTATCCAAAAGTGAGAAAAATCAGTTTAACAGTATGTTCGTCGAGCAACTCAACTTTCTTATACTCTTTCAACTTCATACAAAACGTTTTTGTGCGAAAAATTTGAGAGTGAAAAATCAAAAGAAACCTAGTTAACATTCTCAATCGATTTCCCACCTTTGTTTAATTGTGATCGGTCGACGTGTTAAAGACACCTTTTTGGTGTTTTATGTGAAATGTAGCGGTCTTCGTTCTGTTTGAATTTGCCATTTTATTCCCCTAGTTCTGCATCCTTTCGGCTCAAAATTTGTAACTTGACAATTTTTTCCTTTTTTTCTTTTCGTAAAAGAAGCGGAACTTCGTGACAATAACAGGGCTTGGAAGAGCTATTACAAGCACACCTGCTAAAGTGCAAATGGCTCCTAACAGCTTCCCCAGGGTTGTACTAGGTACCATATCACCATAACCTACATTCGTAAGCGAGATAATCACGAACCAAGCAGAAGCTGGAATACTCGAGAACTCGTCTTTCTGATCTTCGTGCTCGACGTAAAACGTCCAGCCAGAAAAGATCGCTGTGGTTATTAGGATAAAAAACATGATCATGATTAGTTCGCGCCATGTTGCTCTAACTGTTTTGGTGAGGACTTTCAGCTCGTCTAGATGTCGAAATAGCTTGAACAATCGCGAGACGCGCAAAACTCTGATGGCTTCAATTTTGTCGACAGTTTTCTTATCGTCCAAGATGAGCTGGCAGTAATATGGTATGAGTGAAGCAAAATCAATTAAGTTTAAGACATCGAGCACAAACTTCAACTTGTCTGGACAGGAGAAAATCCGCAAGCCATATTCTAACGTAAACCACGATATACAAACCGTTTCCAAAAGGTTGTAAACGTTCCCGTTCTCTGCCTTATCTTTCCTCACCGTTTCCGCGCATAAAACGACGATTGAGAGAGAGATAAAAGTGACCGAAATAATCGCAACAAATCGAGAAATTTTTGACAACGCTGGATATTCAAACCACAGCCATATCTTTGCTAAAAAAAAGTTTGTTGGTAGCGTAACTTCTTCATCGTCGTCATCTTCAACAGCTCCCTCGTCTCTCTTAAATTCGTTTAAAGTTTCCTCTCCAATCTCAAAAAACTTCAGTTCATCGCAGAAATCTTGCAATCCGATATTATCCGGTCGCGTGAGTAATCCATTAGATTGGTAATAAAACAGAATGGCATCGAATGCGGTGCGGTTGCGATTAAAAAAATATTCGTGTCGCTCTTGATCATAGTATTTCGTTCTCTTGGCGGGACTTCCTAGGAGAGTATTTGGAAATCGCGCCAGTGTCGAATACAGAGTTTCATACATTTTCCCGCTTATATTGATTTTCACTCGCGCTTTACTGGATATGAGATTTTTTTCTAAAGCACTCGATGTTTCTTTAGAACCTAAGGCAACTTCTGGACAGCTTGCTCGCCGGTTGTAGTTTTTCGTATACAATCTTGGTCCTGTTTTGAATTCAACTGTAGCTCTCAGTGCGGATTTCATGTCGGCTCTAACTTCAAGAGCTGAAGGTTGTCTGTTTATATATTGCAGCATATCAACAGAGCAGGCTCAAGATATCTCCGAAACCGCAGCTTATCTTGCCATACTGAGCATCAGTGCTTTGTGTGTGGAGCTTGCGGGACACTGAAGGGAGGAAATTCTTTGACTGAGAAGCCACCAACTGCGTGAATAGCGTTTATAATGACTCATATACAACTTTCTTTGACGGCTGTTGCATTATTAATTCTCTTGTTTGCACCATGAATAAATTGCCCACAAAGATGCTTGATTAATATTTCACGAAAGAACTTACCCTCGACAGCTCTACAGAGCTCAAGTTGGGAAGCCTACAAAATGCCCGATTATGTGATTGTTACAGTTTTGGCCGAGAAACAATCACGTTTCATTAAGATCAACCTGTTTGCGGTGAAACGAGTATATCGATCTTACGGTTTTGAAAGTTGATGCTCATCTGTTAGACAAAGAGGAAAATTAAAACCCTAATCAATGTGCAAATTTTAGGACTAAGCATACTGTGTAATTTGATCTATGCAAGCTGTAAGAAAAATTGTAATTTAAGTTCTTGTGATGTGATTCTGTGCACATAATTTGCAAAATGTGATGTAACTTTGGGCCAAATAGTTTGAATAAAACTTTGTAGCAGCATTACATATCGGCATTCCTTTAATGAGACTCCTTATGTTGGCATGACAATCGTTTGCGGGGGCTGCGAAAGCAGGAACTCTAATATTCCAGTTATTTTCTATTCAGCAAATTAGAGGCAAATGGAATACATAAGGTACGAAAAATTTACGACGCACGCAAGTTTTTCGGCATTATATCTGAATTACGCAAAGACTCGGATTCGCGTTCAGATTAGCCCACCTATCCAAAGAAACAAAAATATTTAGTCCTAAGCCAGAGGATTGGATCACGTATTATCCACTATCTTCATCATTTCCATACCATGGCCATTTTGTGAAAGGATATCGAGAGTTGAAGAGGAAAACTTTAAGGGTTATTTATTCTCCTGAACGGATCCAACAAACTCAACACACTTCGCTGACAGACTCTCATATGCACAAGGTCAAATTTACTTCTCGCTAGAACTGTCAATGTTGACGTGTGTGATGTCACGCAATACTAACGTCACTCACCACACAGTTAATTCTGACGTCATCAAGAATTGCCATCTTCAGTTGTTCACGATTTATAAGTGAGCGCATGCAGACTCGAACTTTCATTTTCACAAGAAAAAGAAAAACTTGCCAATCCTCCACGATGTCTGACAAAACTGCTGGAGGACGAAACAAAAGGAGTTAGCTAATAACATATCTATTGTCTTCGTCCACCAAAATGGCGGTGAGGACGTAGATCAAAGATTAATAGATAACTGGATAAGTTGACCATAACCCATAATTTAATTGAAGTGCACTCTTAATCCTCCTTAAAAATAAATATATTTCACGATAAAAAAGTACATCAATATATACATAATACGAATAAAAGCAACTACATACATCCTACATATTAATTGAGGCGCCAAGTCCGATTATAGAACTTCAATCTTTTTCAAGTTTCTCAATACTTTGGATACACCTTATTCCAAAATGGCCACCATTTTAATTTTGTGGTTTGAATATCCAGCGTGGTCAAAAATTTCTCGATTTGTTGCGATTATTTCGGTCACTTTTATCTCTCTCAATCGTCGTTTAATATGCAAATTAGCCCTTGTTGTCTCGTTCAAGGTTAAATATGCTCTGGAATTTTTAGCTTAAGTTTTATTCAATCGTAGACGCGAGTTATAAATCTTTGCCAACCAAGTTGAAAGATAATGCAAGTTTCTTAAATTAGTTTTTAGCTCTCTTACATTCTAGTGACTAGTAGTTTAGGCATATTATAGTAGAGCAGTTTTCAATTGAGTGTCGAAAGCGATTTGCTTTGGTTTTGCATTACTTCACTCAGTGATTGGTCAAAGCTCTCGCGCCACATTTTCAACCAATCACATTAGGTGGAAACAAAACCAATCGTGGCTCGCACATTTTCCCGCGCTTTGTGTCGGCTACGTGAAATTACTTCGAGTTTTGATTGGTTTACTGGATTGTCTCCCCCCTTTTCGATTGGCCAAAGTAATTACTTTGGTTTTGGTTTTACGACACTCGATTGAAACTCGCTCTAGTACGTAATTTTAGGGATTTGTACTTTAATTTATCTAAGCGTCTTCTGTAAAGACACGACCTTTGCTTTGTAGCTTTAAACATTATCGTGTTTAAATAAAGGTATATCTATCTATCCATCTATCTATCTATCTATCTATCTATCTATATATCTATCTATCTATCTATCTATCTAAACAAAAGAACACTAAAACGACGGCCATTTTGGAATAAGGACTGACCAGTCTGTCTTAGAAATTAGGACAGAACGGACATAGTAAACCACGACAAAGCAAATTCATATTGCAAGCGCAAGGACCTTAGCACTGACTGGATATGATATTGCCTCCTCCTCAGGCGTTTCGAGAGACGAGCACGAAGCGCGAGGAACCATGGGAAGCAGAAAGTTCCCTTCCTCCCTCGCGCGCCCAATGGTTTTCAACGGAAAGACGTAACGCCCAGTCTCAATGGGCAAATAGGCACTGGTTCAAGTAAACGAAAATTTCCTTTCCCGCTAATATGAATATTTCACGCTTATTTCACACCAGTCCTTCTCCCATACGAATTTTCTTACTCTTTTGCTTTGTGCTTATTGTTTTCCTTATCTCACAAGTGGGGTTCAACCTTAATAGAGCATCGAAAGTAATTGGTTTGCATAATTACGCCTGGGCTCGATTACCAGCCGCTGTTTCGAGAAATGAGCCAGCGCTCACTCCCGGAGCCATGGCCGTCTCTTTTTGGGGAGGATACCCGAATTCGAGTGAGCGGGGGAAATCGAGCCAAAATTACGCCTAGTGATTGGCTTAAACATCTCGCTCCACATTCTCAGCCAATCAGATGTAAAAGCCAAACCATATGACTTGCTCATTTTCCCGCCCTTGGCTCAGGCTTCATGTATTTGCCTCGCGTTGTGATTAGTTCGCCGAAGGAATGATCTTTGTTTTCCCTTTACGGCATGCGCAATCAATTGAAAACAATTCTCTTGAAATTTAAAACTAAATTTTACGCCGACGCGTTCGTCATGGAGTAAAAATCTTCGTCTTCTTCTTCGTCTTCTTCCACGTGTGACTCCATGACTAAAACCACTAATCTGTAAATAAGCAACGCTAGCGCCATTGCGTTTTTTCCTGTAAAGAACAAGTGCAGGGTGGTCGCAACACCGTAAGCAATTATCAATACAAGTCGCACAATTAGAAACGGTCCATCTTGCATCAACATCAAAGTCAATATGGAGTACAAGTCTCCGTGAAGTTTTAGTTTCTGTCTTCGTTTTATGTGTTCTTCGAGCGCTTCTTCTTCGCGTTTTACTTCGCGTTGGACTTGCACAACTTCCAGAGCTGTATCGTGAATTGAGAATCTCGCTTGTCTCCCGCGAGACTTGTAAGCCTTGAGCTGTTTCAGTTGATCAACGGCAGCACGCAAGTCTGTGTTTTTCTCTATTTGAGCAAGGTCAGCTTTTTGCTTTTCGGCTTTTTGTACGATGAGTTTCTTGATGTACT
>OX421455.1:36310826-36330826 GCA_949126865.1 Montipora capitata | reverse complement strand
TTCGCGATAATATACTACTGCAAAGATCCTTTCACCAAATGGAAAGAATATTCCCTTTGTCATTGTAGTCAAGGAACAGTGTAACGCCATTCGACGCCGCAAACCTGACTCGTAAATATTCAGGTTCTTAAGAGTCAAGTGATCAGAATCAAACACGCTGAAAAGCCTGCTCGAGTCTGTTAGAGATTAAATGTAAGTTTGGCTTGTTCAATTTCGTCCAAGAACAAACGTATATCTCTCGATGCAAACTTATGTGAAACTCGTTGACCACGATCTACAAACTAACACATTGAAACAGCATCCATGTATCACTTACTATTTATATTCCTTTCCTTTACGTATGACGATTGTGTAAATCGATTCCACGAGAAGAAACACCAATCCAGTGCAGATCCACCAGTACTTCGGATTATCAGTGTATTGTACTACCAAATAAACGCTCATAAAGCCATGGGCCAGAAATATAACCCGGGTAAAGATACCACTAAAGAACGTGAAAAAGGCCATAGCGAATCGAAAGCATCAAGCCAAATGATGTATTTCCTTAGAAACCCGATCCTTTGGAATGCCATGCGTGAGTGAGCTCGCGTTAATTATTGTTTGTCAAAGCCATGGTTGCGCGAAAACATAATTGACTGGCCTGACGAACTATGGCCTTTGTTTTTATTTTATATCCCAGGCCACGAAAATAACAATATCTGTTACTTAAGCAAAATTTTGCAAAGCTTTATACTGCACTTGTTTTCCAGCTTTTTAGCTTAGCTCATTCTTTCTGCAATCATGTCCTTCTTTTGAAAGGGAAGTGACGTAAAGACCAAAAAAAATCTTTTGTTTATGTGCAAATCAGACCAACTGGCCTGGTTCTAAAATAACATTTCTTTTGTATTTTGTTTGTGCTAACGAGGCTTTTGGGTCTAATTAACACAAAGACAAAAGAGCATTTTGTATATATGTATATAATATTTTTGTAAACGCATCGAGATTTTTAGATGCGTAATAAGCAAGTACATTATTATTATTATTTTTTTTTTTTCGCCGCCATTTATGCATTCGGTCTCATTGATCACATTCATTGTGATTGTTTGCTTCCTCTTCAATTGTATTGATCAGACTTCGGTGTGTTGTCACGTTTCTACGTCATTTTCAGAGGCTTTTCAATAAATCACTAGGCGTGATAATTGACGTACACCTCTCTTGGTCTATTAACATAGGTGAACTTCAGCAAAAGGCTCCCTTAAACGTGTAAGACCATACATCCCAGACCAGAACGCACTGCCCTTCAAATCTATCAATCGTTGATCTTACTCCACTTCAGGACTATTGTAGCTCCGTTTGGGGCGACTGCAACTTAACCTTGAGTGATAAACTTCAAACGCTTCAAAATAGGGCTGCCAGGGCGATTACCAGGTCCAATTTCGACACCAGCACCACTTTCCTTTTAAATCTGTTAACCCTTTGATTACTATCTGGCAAAATACGTCCAGCTTTATCCACGGTCCCATCTACCCCTTGTGAAGTCATCACTTTTAACGGTCAGGAACAGCTTTGTCCACTAACTTGTGCAGGGAGAAGAGATCTTTCAAATTATACCAGAATGAGCACAATTCAGTCAAAGAAACTGGAGAAACGGCCAAAAAACCATGTAACACTGACCTGAAAATCTCCATGAAAAGCTTGCTCCATTACCCACCTACCTTTCTGAGCACCTAATTCTAAGATGATGAAAGGTTTCTCAGAAACTCTTCCCACCAAAATAAAGCCTACCAAATGCCCAGCAAGTTTAAAAAAACGAGGCAAGGAAAGGGAAAAGAGAGGGAAGGAGAGAAAGCGAAAAGTGAAAGTCGAAAGTGTTGTGCTACTTTTAAACCCAAAAACTGTCGAAATTTTGCTTTCTGTGCATGCCCGAACTTTGCAAGCGCTTATTTTGCACCTGGCTGAAAAGTCCGCGGAGTGTATAACCTGGAAACGGGTTGTAGGGAGATTTAGCTCTCAAACAGCACGACAGTGACCAAAAAACCCCTCAACTAGCTTCAAAACGTGTTCACAGGGGAGGACTTGTTGTGGGCGCTGACAAGTCCTCCCTTGTGAATAATTCTCAATCACATGAAAAATCATGCAATTGCAGAGACAAACACTCTTGCCCGTTAAGTGGTGATTGCTTAACCCAAAACGTGGTCTACCAAGCCACAGTTGAAAGTGCCATGGGAAAGGAAACATACATCGGACTTACCGCGAACCAATTCAAAACAAGATTCCGAAACCACACGGCTTCATTTAGGAATGAGAACAAAAGGAACGCAACCGAGTTGAGTAAACACATCTGGGGCCTGTTTCTCGAAAGTCCCGATAACTTTTCGGGCCCGAAAAGCCAGTCGTCAAACTGCAATCTGCTTAGTTTGAAAAGCTAATCCTTTAACATGTTTTTGATGTAAGAAAAACAAAGAGGATTGCGAAGTTTGATGGCTTAGAACCTCGGCGTTGCGAAGATATAAAGGGAATTGCGGAACCCGAAATAGGTCCGAAAAGTTTCGGGACTTTTGAGAAACAGGCCACTGGTCCTTAAAGGACACCAAAACGGAATTTGCTGTAACCTGGAAAGTAATGGCTCGCGCCAGGCCTTATTCAAATGTAACAAAGAGATGTAATCTTTGCATAACAGAAAAATTCTACATCATATGTAAACCGGGAGCGGGCACCCTGAACAAAAGGAACGAGCTGGCGAGTGCGTGCCGGCACGCAACTAAATATTTGTTAAAGCATGCTTGAACCATCAACCTATAAAAGGAATGTTAGTCAGTCAGTGTTTCATGCACCTGACGAGACAGGACCATCAGGCCCTTTCGAAACAGTTCTGTAGTGTTTTAATGTTTTAATTTTTCCTTTCCTATACAAGTAATTATAAAGCTCCACGATTGTAGAGCACTCTTCGACTTAAAGATAAGATTTTCACGTTTCTATATATATTCCACGTTTTTGTGCCTAATCTTGGGGAAATCTATCAGTTTGGTCACAAAATAGGTTTTTCAGTGAAACTGAGGCCCATTTAGGGCCATGGCAGCTAAAAAACTGAATTTTAGGGTTAAAAACGGCATTTATTTGGTGTATCTTTAGTATTCAAAGGGTTAAATTAAGGTGAATCTTCAAATAAGGCTGTTAAGCCTGGTTTTCACTAGCGACGCAAGCACAAAGCGCGAACACAAGCAGCTTATGCTAGTGAAAACGAACGTCGACATAAGCATCAATAGGGAGCTTACGAAACGACGACGCCGACGGCAACGACGACGCTACAAAACAATAGGTTTGGTGAGCAAAAACAATGACTCTGCGCGCTCTGCACGTGCGTTTTTCATTTTGGTACATTTCTTTGCCGTCATCTCCTAAATGACGACGTGAAATGACCAAATTCAAGGTTCTGTGGAGGACGTTAGCACATGACGATGAATTTTCAGTTCTCTCTCTGCGCTTCCAACCCACTCATACCAGTTTAATTCCTCGACAGTTACTACACATTTTTAACGCGAAACGACATGAAATAGTTTCGTAGTGATATGAATAACGCGAACTCGTATTTTTAAATGAAGTCCTCGTAGCCGTCGTCGTCCTCGTTTCGTAAGCTCCCTAGTATCAACAAGGCCGGTCACCGCCATTTTGTTCAAATGCTTAGACGCAACTCAGACGCAAGGGAACTCTTGAACGAGTGCTTTAATTGGCCAGACGCAACAAATTTTCCTTGTTCTTATGCTGCGTTTCGTTCTCACACGAGAACGCAAGCGAACGCAGGCATAAACGCAAGCACAAGGAAAGGGAAAAATTTTGATACTTGCGCTTGTTTTTATGCATGCGTCAACCCCATTTTCACAGTGAAATAAGTGCTCTTCTGCTTGCGCTGGTGCTTGCGTCGCTAGTGAAAACCAGGCTTTAAGGAAGAAGAATAAGAAGAAGAAGAAGAAGAAGAAGAAGAAGAAGAAGAAGAAGAGGAAGAAGACGAAGATTACTCGAACATGGCCGTTATTGGTTTCCCGGCTCAGCTTTGGAAATGCACTTCGTCTTTCAAGTGAAAAGTTAAGAATGCCGTTTAAGACATAACGCGAATCGGTTTGAGCGCAGATTCATGCATCATTGATGTTGGAGAAAGACGGGGAGTGATTATCTTATTTTGTACACGTTGCACAATCCTTGCAGTCACTTCAGTTGTAAGTTGCACTTATACCAGAGAAGCATACGTTGTCTCCGGAGAAATTGGGCAAACATTTGCTCTGCACCTGTTTAGTTTAGTCGGTCTTGCATAAAGACTGGCACAACAGGAATGAACTAATGCGTCTTACGCTCGATCGTCTCTATACAAGATAAATCAGTTGACAGACTCACAAAAGATATTTGACCAAGTACAGTATCAGGATTTTCAGGCGGGGATTCAGTAACATGAAACTTGAACAGTGTATTTCTATTGGCTGTCAAACATAAAGTTATTATGAATGTTACATGATGTAGTTTGTAATACTGGACATGAAATATTCGATAATGTAATGGATAATCGATAATCACATAAACATATTGTTTGCGGATTTGGACCTTTTTATTAGCTTCGTATGCAATTTTTCAATTCAGCATGTGACGGTGCATGTAAGTGGAACTTTTGCGTTAAGTTTTTCCTTCATGCCAGCATTCAAACTAAAATAAATAATTTCCGTCCAACAATTCTCTGCACTTGTCCGCTAATACTTTTTCTTTGGGTCGCTAAACTCTGTCCTTCAAAGTCACTGTTTTAGAGGCTCCTAAAAAGTGCGACTGCACATGCAAGGAAGAGGACTGGTTTTCATACCGGGTTGACGTCAAAGACTGCTTCGAATTGTGATATCACGACGGCTACGTCGGTGACGAAAACGACACTTCAACATAGTTTGAGCTATTCAAAGTATTTCATGATTACTCCATCTTGTTTATATTATATTATACTGTGACAATATGGGCGAAGTGTCCTATAACTGGATTGGTGAGAGAGTGAGAATAAAAGATTCACTACAGTTTGTCCACGTTGTCGTTAAAATCTTAAATTTTGTCATTTCCCGTAGTAGTTTTGACGAGTGCGGGAGAGAAATGTTAAAAAATGCGTGCCGCACGTGCAACACGATCATTTTAGTTCTTTCAACCAATAATATTACTGCTTTTTGGTGTTGTCGTTTCTTAAACTCCCTACTGAGTTCTTTGAAAACGGCGATGCAAAGCAATTCGGTGATGTCAACCCGTGATCGAACCCATTGCCTTTCATTGCCCGGTGATGGGTCAAACTTTGACCACTTTTCCCGTCTTCAAAGTGAAAAAGAAGTGAATTTAAGAAAATTGTTCTAAAAAGAACGCAATATATTTGGGACGATTTCGGAGAATAAATGAAGTGGAAAAGTCCGTTGAGGTGATAGGCACCTGTGTCTTCTGTGAAAGGCAGCCTTCACACATTTTGGACTGGCGCTGTTCTTTAATTCACATGCAAATCTACAAAAAAAATTGAAAGAATAAATAAACTAGGAGTTACTGAAGCAAGTGAAGTGCAGCGAGGGACCCAAGAAATACGACAACGAAGACAACAAGCTTGATTTGCAAGATCATACATGTGCACTGACCTGCTCTTCATAGCAGATCATTGCACCGGAAACGTGAATATCCCGTTAAGGCCGCCAGAATATTCAGGTGTCTATAAAGTGACATATCTCTTTGTTGCACAAATAGTGTTGAAAAGTTATTTAAGATAACACAAAAATCAATGAATCGATCAATAAAAATAAATGGTAACCCTCTTTCAACCGAACAATGGGATTTACTAAGAGATATGAAGGCAATTTTATATATCTATGTTTGCTTAAATGGGCCATTGTCTAATGTTTGCTTCAGTGCCCTATTGTCTTGAACTGCTTACTTCAATGGGCGATTGTCTTAAATCGACCGTTGGTTGATCTTCCTTTGGCTGATAATTCGGAGGCAACGTCTCTGTATCTGAAATATTTTGACAAGTACCAGCCTGAAGTGCATCTTGTGTTACAGTTGCGTTACTGCATTGCGTTCTTGGTTTTTTGTTTGCGGTTAAAAAGGGGTATTGTGTTTCAGTTATCCACACGCCCTTTCTCGTTATTCGTTGTCGGCATGTGGAATGTATGCAAGTTTTTGGTTTCGTTCTTTTCAAGCCATCGGCGTAGTGGAATTGATATGTGAGTTATCCTTTTCTTTGGTTTATCTTTGTGTTAGTTTCATAGTATTCTCTTAGCTATACAGTACAGCATTCCTTCAGATCTATTTGGTATGGATTTTGGTTATGTTTGTTGCCCTAGTTTTATTCATATCGTTTGTCGATTTAATTAGCTCTATCGGTCGTATCGAAGTAGTCTGTTCTCATTTTGCGTGTTTTCTTTCCCTTTTGCGTCACAAGTTTTGATTTTAAAAGCGTTGATTCCAGTGTTTTTAGTTTAGTATCTAATTGTATTACTTTCAGTTTACTAGTCGATACCAATGAAGTCCATAAATATATGGAAAATTCGTTCCTCGTTCTGGTACATCCTGCCTACTTTGATTAAAATGCGGCCAACTGTGGCTGTATCCCAGCTTCGCACAGGACATCACTGTGCGCACAATGTGTAGCGCTGAAAACTTATAAAAGAGCATTGTCTTTCCCTGGAAATCTCAATGAACCTTTCGTGACCTCGATGAATACTTCCAGCGGTTTGACATGAATGTTGAAAAAATATATAACCTTACCTACTGATCGACGAGATCACAAGAACGATTCCACGAAAAGACAATTGCCCACCAGCTAATGCCACTGATCCTACTAACGGCATCTTTCCAAAATCATCTTCGACTAAACGTAGACAAAAAGATCGAGTTTTGGAATATAAAGAGTCCAGGCCCCACACGGCCAGTCCCACTGGTCACAAATAGTGTTCTCGCAGCAACAAATGAATGTTATCTTGTTGCTAATAATTTTATTAATTACAATGAGGAATACATGTGTTATGATGCAATGTTAATTTTGTGAGATGTTAATAGGGAGCTTAAGATCTACGACGGCGGCGTCGACGAAAACGTCACCTCAAAATAGAACTTTGCTCTAGTAAAAGTCTTTGGCGATTATTCCATCTCATTCACGTCATACAATGTGGGCGAAGTATCCTAAAAATAAATTGGTACGAGCGGTTTCAGACTGAAAATAGAGAATGAAAGATTCTCTGTTGCATGCTAACGTTGTCGTCAAAACCTAATATAGTGATTTCACGTCGTCGTCACGCAGAGAACCGCAAAAATATGAGATAAAATCCGTGCTGCACGTGCAGCACGATTATTTATGCTCTTTTAACCAATGATATCATTGTTTTCTGGCGTTTTCGTCGACGTCGTCGTCGTAGATCTTAAGCTCCCTATTGCCCTTGCATACGGCTGGCGCGCCTGAAATTTGAATTGACCAATCAGGATTCAGCAGGCGGCAAAACCTTTACTGTCCTGACTTCAATTAATGTAAACAGGAATAGCATTGAAATAAGGCCATTTATCTCACTGGAGATGGCATTAAATATTCAGGAAAAGGGACTTACAATTTCCAAAACCATATCAGACTGTAAAAAGTGAAAAATATGAAACGTTTTGTGACTCCAAGCTTGCAATTTGGCGTCAAAAATGGGTCACCGGCTTCTTGCATGGCACCTCGCTCGTGGTTCGCCTTTGAATTAACTTCCTGATCTTTCTGATCAGTGATACACCGCCCAAAGATATGGGGTAGAAACTTAGCACTTCACATTACACTCTAATCAGTTAAGTCTCTTCAAATATAAGTGCTACTCGGCCAACGTTTGCAAAAACGTAATCCTTTCTTGTTCGTGGTAATAGTTGTGTTATTTTGAGCAAAATATGCTGTTCCTCGTCAAAATAAACCCGGAATTCTCAACTTAACTATCAGAAGAGGCCAACCAAGACAACTTTAGCATTGTCTTTATTTTTGGTAGCTTTGAAGAAAAAGGCTGTTATCGTGTCGTTTCGGTAGGACAGCTAAGTTTTGACTGCCGCTCGTACTGCGGGCGCAGCCACCGTATGGAAGATGGTGTTTCTTGCTGGATATCCAAACAGCGTGACTCCGCAGCGTGCATTGCCGAACGGTCACCCATCCAAATATTAACCCCACCCAACAGGGCTTGACCCGTAACCCTGTCACATGAAATCGAGGTTTTTTGTCCCAGAACAAGATGCACCCAAACGCTGAAAATTGTGTGGCATCACGATCGATACCCGAGGGATATCCCGCGGGTCTGACACAATTAGGGCGCGTTCGATTGACCCTATTCCGGAATAAGAATACGTGGAGTGATGGTTAAAAGAGTATGTTTGGCGCGTTTCGAAGCAGCAAGGATAACAAAAATATGTTTAGAATAGCATTTTAGCAGATATTTAAAATGTATTCCTATTCCGGAATACGGTCAATCGAATGCACCTTTAGAATGCTTTCTCCTTTGTCGAACGCAATAAATATAATAACCAAGCTGTTTTCTTCTGTTAAACTTTTGTTCAGCAATACTGATAATAAAGGAATTTGCAATACGAATGTATTTAATTATCGTCCATGAAATGCATTACCCATTTTGAAGTCGTTAAAAACTGTAATAAATTATTTAAAGTTTTCGATCATTTTGCGATATTTGGAAGACATCGAAATGTGCTGAGTCCATTGCAAATTTCATTTAACAATGCCTAAAACAACAATTTTTGCATTTTTGGGGAAACCTATTAATATCCTCCTACTTTTTTACGGTATGTCTTTTTACAAAGAAATCCTTAAAGTTTTGCGCACTAAAAAAACCGCACTTATTTCTTGTACGGCTAAAATTAAGCTTGAGTTATGAGTTGCTTTGATACGGTATACCAGGTGACAACGTTTGACAACGAATCAGATTAGCATATTTAGACATCCGCCTCTGTTTGTGAATCCCTGTTTCAACAATTGCTAATTTGCATTTTGTATTTGTTTCGTTGTATACTGAGAAAATGAATTGACATGACGCTATTATTATCTGGATTACTTCAATTCTCTGATTGCAGCACTACTATTTGTCGAGCGCCTTCAATCGCAGTGCCGATGTCAAATCATTAATCATTGGTAAGTATATTCTACTTGAGATTAGCGTTCGTTCCCTTAATGAGGGGTAAAAAAGTAGAACATTTGCGTATATTTAGAACAGAACCGTAAATAAGGTGAAAAAATGTACCAGAACAAACGCTGGAGGCTATGAATTATCATAATCACTCTTCATGCAGAATTTTTCTTGTGTTGTTGTTCCACGAAGGAGATTTCTTACACTCACGATATTTTATAAAGCTGAGAGTATATTAACAACTGAACGTACGGTAAGTTCTTGCATAGCGTAAATTGATAAAGCAATTATTTAAAATTCTGTCTTTCATCCGCTGGTTAATATGCGCATATTTAAAGAAGAAATCATAAATCTTAGAGTGAAACAGTATTATTCTAGTCCGTGATTATTTATTCTCCTCTTGCCAACTTTCTTTTTCCATCTAGCAGAGTTAAAAAGAGGGATTTTGAGGGCACAGGAACAAGCACAATGAACAAACAACGCGAAAAGAGTCTTAAATCTTTGCCTAAAGGCCGAGGAAAGGAAACTGAATTTCGCTCGAAAAAACAAAAGAATGAACTGCATATACTAAAAATGTCACAGGAATGGGACTTGAGGAGGCAGAAACGGCGACTGGACAGACAGAAATGGGTTGAAGAGCGGCGAAATCAGAAACTACCAATTTGGCAGCGTGTTGGAAATCTGCGCGTTCAAGCCAATGAAGAAATTTTGGCTGAAGCAGGGAATGAACTTGTAAACAAGAAACAGCAATTTGAAAATTCAAATAAGGCAGAACAGAGCACTATTTCAAACAATGACAACATGATAGAGAATTTATTAGAACCTCGAGAAAAAGGGATGGCAAACGAATTACTAGTTCAAACACAGCGTTTCGCTGAAGGGACGGCTCAGAGAACAAGCCTTGGCAAGAACCAGAATGAAGAACCCGAGATAAAGTTTATTAAAATAGAACAGGCAACGAGGACGATGGAACAACCCTTACTGTACAACGTGAATTTGGCAACTGTGGCGCAAATCACAGAACATGGTTCTATCTCGGCATTAAATTGCTCCTCAAAGGTAAGGCCATTTTCAATCTTTTTTACTACATATTTACACTACCGTGCGGTCTGTGGACATAAGCCTCAATATAAAAACTGGTTAATATTTGCATACAAGTCCCTGTTTCGTCAAAGATGATATTGAACGCGGTGAAAATTATGCGAAAAGTAGATTTCAATCTCTTTTCACTAAGTGTTTTTGATTTTTTGCGACGATTCAAGACATTAAAGTTGAACCTCTTTTTAGACGCGGATTCCTCCTCTCATGGGTAAGAAATTTATGAACTCGAACTTTTTCCGTATATTGGAGGAGCTGAAAAAATATCTCGGCCGGACGCATAACAATTACCCTCATCGCCCGAATTCGCTTGACCATAACTAAGAAACTTTTAAGGCTATACTAATATTGCAGAATTCATAACAAAACTGACGCAATATCTATTGCTAACTAATTTAAAAGCGAATATTTTGGTTTTCGTGAGCATAAAAACGAAATGTGATTTAACGAAACCAGCTCTTCGATTTTGGACCTAGAGTCGAAATAGTGATACCTGATGATGAAAGTTTTGGGTCACTTTCATGCGCCAAACTTTTAATAACTTGCTTGGGTCTAAGACATTAACTTTGCATAGCGAAAGAGAGATATATAGCTCACAGTGTCAAAGAACATCAATTGTTTCAAACAACCAACTTTTTCCTTTCCTCTAGGATTTTTCGTGTAATTTAAAAGTAATTTGAAGGAAGTAACAGGATGTATCAGTTATACCCTTCCTTGCACAACTTCCTTTTACAGTTGAAAGAGCCTTGTGAGATATCTTTCCGGTGTAGTTTCCCCTATCTGCGCATTTCGGCTTGAAAAACGTCCGTTGAATTGAAAGCGGTTCTGCACCCAAAACAAGGGAAATTATTATTTTAAAAAATTGATTTAAGGCCGTCTTGTGATAAATTTACATAAAAATCACATTCTTCCATATGTTGCTAATAAAAACCCTAGTTATTAAATAATCGTTCAGGCAATAACCTGCCTTATTATATACTCAACATAATGTGGCGTTTCCGATTGGTCACTGACGAATGCATAAATGGTTTTAGAGAGGAATACGGAAGTTGCTATGGAAACACAGCAATTAAGTAATTTTGTTGAATATATAATAAATGAAAAGTCGTCTAAACTTGCTCGAACATTTCGTGATTTATGACCACTCGTAATGTTTTGAAAGTTCTCAAATTGCACTCGTCTACGGCAATTTTGAGAACTTTTTAAAACATCACTCGTGCGTGCCCAGAATCACGAAGTACGGGATAGGGTTCATAGATCAGCGCCAAATTAACCAAGTAATACTTAACACTCTGCATTGCCTAATAATCAATCCTGATTAACAAGGAGTGCATTCAGTCACTCATTCAACAAATCTTTCGATCTCAATGTGATAAATTGGAATGATATATTTACAGATGCAGAAGTTCATGATAAAGTCGCAGATTCTGGTCAAATACAGCTGTAAGCGTGCTTACTAATCGCTGAAATCGGCCCTTTTCACGGTGCAGATGTGTTGACACAGTGGGTCGTACCGATGTTATACTTACCCTCTTATCCAAATATGAGGAGAAATTAAAATTAAAACTGTCAAGACACGGCGAAAGACTTAAAAAAACAAGTACAACAAAAAAAGCAAGGTGACACATCATAACACCCACTTGGTGTGGCCAACAAAATAACGACCCAGCTTACCACATTTGTTGAGTGGAGCTGCCAGTTAAAAAGGTGTCTAAAACAACAGTTTGGGATGGGAGCTGCGCCATACTGGTGAGGTCCGGCAAGGTCGAAACAGCTGTCCATGGCTGCTACATGACCGGATGGTTGTGCGCATGCGTGTTATGTAGGCCACACCGGGTTGGAGTTTGTATCACCTTTAGGTTTTTTGTTCTACTTAAAAACCAAGGCCATCCTTTTCCTCATTCAAACGCGATAAAATTTTTAGTTATACATGAGGGTGTGAACTGGTGGAGAGAAATTTTCGGTCTCATAAACCTTCAGGTCAGGCCAGGCCAGATATCGAGAAAATGTTGTCACCCATGGAGTGAGTGCACGTTCGAAACGAACTGTAGAATGGTAACTAGGATCGGGCCATCTTAAACATGGCTTCTGCTTTTATATTTGAGAAAATTACTCGATTTTATGGAGGGCTTTGAACACATCAACTGGGATGAAAGGGAAAGTAAAGTTCGAAGTGTTTGACTACCTCAGCTTTTTTCGGTGGAGGTAACCCCAAACAATACGCCATTGACTCTGTATTTTGGGGTATTTGTGGCCCTTGTCTGAAGGAAGCAGACTGGAATCCTGTGACAAATCAAGCCACGGGCGGCTACCGATGTAACGAGAAGAGCTGTAGCCGTCTCAAACAAAATATGCAAATTTATATGTAAGGGCTTGGGCCTTAGAGTCACCTCACTCAAATATTGGCGCCGGGAAGGACGTGGTTTTTAATTTGTGGTCATTTGTTTTTAGTCCCTAGACAGTCAACCCAAAGGCGTTTTACGTGAATGCGAGACGTCGCTGGAGAAAGGTACAATTAAGTAAATTTAGCAGTAGCCATTCTAAAAATAAACTGATGGACCCCTTTCCATCGCAATCTTCGCAGATTGACGCGTCTGGGTTATGACCTTCTCATTGGTGTCCTTAAATCAGAAAGGTGTCGCTTTTTTAACAATCTCTGCAAATGGTTAGACTTTCAAATTTTTAGAGAGAGAGATAAGGACTATAAACCGTAAACCTTTAAACTCTGAGTGTTTGCAAAGAGTGGGACTCTAAATTCCCGGTGTCGAGGTCTGACCAAAGGTGACAATGCCCTCTCAGCTTCTGTCCAAATGAGTCTAGTGACAAGCAACTCACACCAAGAAATCATTCGTTGTTGTGATTAGTGATTGACACTCGCTCTTAAATTAAAATGAAAATTATGCCTTCCTTTGTACATTTTCTTCCCACAGCGCCCAAAGTATCGGGAAAAAGCGAACTGCCTTCTGCTTCGATACAAAATGTGGTGCGTGTGGATAGAACAAAGGATGCATCGAAGAATGGTGAACCAGAGAGAGCATGCGCAGACCGAAAGCGAAAGATAGAGGCTATCAGTGTGGATAATGACTTAAGAGAAATGGTAATCATTCACATTATACTTGCAGTTTCTAAACCTTTTATGCCGAGAGGCCAATCAGGCGACTCTCTAAAAATAGCTGCATAGCGAAAATTAGATTTAAAAAAAACTATCTTTGTTTTGGGCAACGGTTATCTTATCTCATGTTCTGTATGCTAAGAAAGAATGAAGAACTGTATGGTGAAGTACGGCGCCTTGTTTTTTTTTCAGTACAATTTAAATGACTTGAAATATATTTCCTGTGATAATTTTTTTGTTTTACTTCTTTAGCCCTCGCTTATGCGGGTGGACAAGCCGACAACTTTGGAGAGCATAGAAAGGCAGAACAGGGTGAGAATATCAAACTGTTTCAACATCCAATCAAACACTTTTTTCCTCATTCCCTGTTCCTGATAAGAAGAGATAGCATTTTCGTCCAGATGCCGCGATCCTGTCGGTCTTGCAGCACCCAGAATCGCGACCTCTGGGGACGAGAGGTTAAGGAGCAGGGCTGGCGAAATGGCAAGCGCACTCCCCCTTCCCCTAATCATTGTGGTCCGGATTCGATCCCCGGACTCGGTATCATAAGTGGATTGAGCTTATTGGTTCTGTACTCTTCTCCGAGCGGCCTTTTTTCCCGGGTAATCTGGTTTTCAAGTCTCCGCAAAAAGCACAGTTTATTTGACCTGTTTGAATTTCACGTGATAAGAGTTGACTTTAGTAGAGCACTTGTTCTCAGGAAGATAAGTTTCATCATCGTCAACATCATCGTAAACATCATCATTACTATTATTATTAAATAGCCTGCATGAATTTCAGGCGCCAGAACAAAGGGAAATAATGGTTGAAACAGTCAACTTACAAAAATTATCAACCAGGACCTATCGCCAATTTGTCCTCCTTCCCGCAAAATCGAATTTGAAAAGCTTTTCTTGGGTTTAAATGTAGCCTTCTTTTGCCAAGGCCCGTGTGCTACGTCTGGAAGTGTAGGTATACTCACCCCTTCCCCTTACTTATAGAAACACGTTTTCCTTTTTTGGAGTGGAAAGGGCTACAAAAAGACATAACGTTCTCTCGTGTTATTGAGGAAAGATTGCGTGACGAGCCAAAATAATGTCACGGTATTGATTGCTGATGTGAGTATTTCAGTTTTTAAATGGATCTTGTTTCTTCCGTCAGCCTGTCACGATTTCGAGTTCTGCGAACGAATCCGTCATAATCAAGCCTGTTGCTGGAGACATGGGGCAGAATGCAAACCGAAAAGGTAGAAGTTTAGGTGTTGCTATGACTACCTCCCGCCCTAAAAAGGTGTATTTTCATTTGTTTATTCTCAGTTAGACTCTGGTTCCTGATACATTACTGACAACACTGATTTCTGTTTTTGGTAGGAGAAGCTATGCCACAAATAAAGCAGTGCTACTCCTTGCTCGATCGCCGCGAAGAAACACCGAACGTTAATTTGTTCGCAATCAAAACGTCGCCAAACAACTCGGCTTCAGTTTCAGTTCCAGTGGCATCGCCAGTCACCTCGACAACAGCAGCTTCCGAAGTAAAAAGTCAAGCTGCCTCACCGTCAGCAGCAGTTGATTCTAAGTGCATCGTTTACTTGTCAAAGGCACCAGCCTCCGTCGTTTCTACACCTGGCTCTTCCAGTCATTCCCGCTCGGCCGGCTATCTCGTTCCCGTGTACAAGGCAAATAACAGAGAGACTGCGTGTGCACTTCTTCCATCGAGTGGCGCACAGCGACCTCATCGGGTAGGAGAAAAATCCGGTTTAGAAGAGCGCTTGAACGATCACAAGACGGATTGTAGCATCGTTGGCTGCACAACGACACCACACTATGCAGCGCATTCTTTCCCGTGTCCACGTTCAACCGTGACTGGAGTGAAAGAAGCTCATGCAGGATGTGTTTTCTCCACTGGGAAGTTTGCTTCTTACTCTCAACCCCCTCCTGTATTACACAGGGAGCCCATCCTTCCAACTGCAAGAGTTCATTCGTGTCATGAATTGGTCCATACCAATATCATTCAAGGTCCGTCACATTGTGGAGACTCTGTCCATACTATCGTTGGCCCAACATTGGGCGGATGTAAGAACCACGTCGCTAAGATACATCACGAACCAACTCTACCGCAAAAAACAAATGCTGTATATAGCATCGGCTCTTTGAGGCCAGAAACGGCAATTGTAAACGTTGTAGGAGCACCGCTGACTGACGAAATGAAAGGCGCACAAGCAACACCGGAGAAGCTGCACTTTCAAGCTTTGAATCGATCGACGGAAGTTACACCAAACCCATCTTCGTTGAACCCCCAAGAAGTCATTTATAATCCAATGTCTTTTTTTGTACGAGCAAAGCTTGTTCCACGCGAGGTGGTGACCGTGAGTCACGGAGCGGAGCCCAGTTCTCCTCTCGTACAGTATATCAAGACCAATGCGATTTGCGACAGGGAGCTGACAAAGTGGACCGCCAAAAATGTGGCGGATTTCATCTCTGCTACGGATTGCGCGGATAAAGCGGAACTGTTTGTGGAGCAGGTTTGTAACGAATAAAGTTGTAGCAAAGCACAAGCAAATTTGAGTCACTGCAACTGTGATTCGCTTGATCCAAACGGTTTAACCGAAACCCTTCCAACAAAAGAATTAATTGCCCTTTTTACAAATGCAGAAACACTAGAAAGTGCTAATTGCAAAGAATGTACACCTAAAACACGTTGATTAGGTGAGTTCTGGGCGAAAGTCTGGTGCTAAAAAGCCGCATATTGAAGGTGCTACAGGCATGTACAGCTGGCCCAGGTGCTGTTGCCGTTTGTTGCGCAAAAACGCCTGTGGTTAAGCTCCTCTTCAACGGCCAATCGCAACCTATGAAAGGCGGACAGTCAAATACAGAGATCATAACTCAAAACTACTGGCTGTAGTTTTCGCAAAACGCTGGAAAAATGAATGCAAGTAGGTGATAGGTTGGTCCAGAATGACCCCACGAGACTTTTTGCCCAATACGAAAACGCAATAAAGAAATCCAATTATAGAAGGAACGGTTAGTTTTCCAACGCCGAGGGTTCTAGAGGCACAAATCCGTTCAGTCAGATCTTTTGAAAAGTTTACTTCTAAAAGACGCAAAGAAGGTAAGAACATTTCAATTACAACTTAACATATTTTAATCCATCCTTCCTTTCTCCTTATTTAGGAAATCGACGGCAAAGCGCTACTTTCGCTGTCACCAGAGATGTTAATGAAGGGACTGAATTTAAAACTTGGCCCATCAGTGAAGCTCTACAACCATATCGCAAACTTAAGAACTGCGCTTCTACTTTGAAGGCGTCTCTCTGGAAATACGTCATCCATAATATCCACTCGTTGTAAATATTTCCATTTTCTTCTAGTACTAATAAAGGCTACGTTTCTGTTCTAACGAAGATTGTCAAGTTAATTGCTTAATCTGTAATAGTTTTATATTCGAAATCTTTTACAAGACGTTTAGGACTACTACAAAGTTAATCTCCACACCACCCCCGAGAAACAAAAAATATCGTCTTTGCGGAAGAACTGCGTTTGCGCCAGTCCAGGATAAACTATGGCAAAAATATTAAGTGGCAATTTGGAGTCAACCTCGATCAGCACTGATTGTTATTTGTAAAACTCAGTTCCAAGGCAACGACGCAAATATGTACTTTTTCATTACTAATCATACTATAAACTGAAGATTGCTATTAATCCCACACCTTCTAATTAGAGCACCTTCACACCCAAACCGCACATTGCAATAAGAGTCGAAAACCAAGCGAAGCTAGTACCGAATGTCAAGTCACCGACTTGGAAGCCAACGTTGGTGTGCTGTGCATACTGAAGAAAAAGAGTCAGCTGAGAGCGACTGTGAAATTGGTGTCCTGTTTGTCACTCATCATCTGTTGTCATGTTCAGTTGCTTCAGCATTCGATTGCAACTCGCTGTCACAGATGCAGCACAGTAGCTTGGGTAGACAAATACATAGAGGTATGTTAAACTCACCAGAATGGATTGATAAAAGAAATACCAGTTCGTGGTATATTTGAAAAATGAAACCATGTTTGCAACAAAAATGACAGCAACAATGGCAAGAAGAAACCAGTGCAAAACAAACCAAATTTTCAAGGACTCTGAGGTGCTTGACATCTGTTCACACAAGCGCTTATGAATGCGTATGATATCATCTGTGGTGCAGCCGGTGGCAGTTCTAATTTCTGCGTGAGATTTTGCCACGCAATCTCTCATAGCGTTCGTTATCAAAGCAAAGATCCAGGAGCTTGTCAGGACAGCCCATTGGGGTGCAATAGACAACGAAACTGACAAACAGTCAGTAAGCTTTTCTTCAAACGTTAGGTTAAACCAAATTACCTTTATAAGAATGAAAATCCCAAAAGTAAACATCGAACAGTTTAACTTGACCCACACGGAACGCCCTGCAGAGCTGTGTGCCTTGTCGATGGTCACGCAATACGCTGACCTGCCCTCCAGTTTCCACATGCATTAAAAGAACGCTGCGTTTGATATTAAAATAGCAAAGTTTGCGACCAGTGATAAAATGCCAAGCAACTCAACTCCTTGCAAAGTGTCTGTAGGTGACAATAAAGATGACGATGAATTTAACGTAGAGTTGCCACAGAACCATGAATTGAGAGGGGTGACCAAACGCTTGCAAAGAAACGCATAATAAACAGCATCAAAAATGTAATAGACGTCAAGAAATAAGACGATCACCATCATGATAGCACGGATACCTTTTTGTGGGGTTCCATAACCCCAAGAGCCGATCCTTTCTAAAATACACGGGAGCAAAACAGACTTTCGGATCTTTTCCAAATTCTGTGAAGGAGACTTGAGGAGGCAAAGGAGCATCTTTGAGGAACTACTTGATTATTCGGCTAACCCGAGGAAAGTAAATCGTTGAATTCTTCGTTCTGTGTCCTTTGCAAAGCCATCAAAAAGAGCACAATCTGGTCTTGAAACACGCTAAACTAAAAAAGTCACGCAATCTGAAGTCTACCCATAAACCCTTGCAGGGTAATATAAAAACGAGGAATGTGCATAAAATGGCGGACATTTTGAAACCCGGCGGAAAAATGTTGCAACTTCTCAACGCATAGATAGAAACTCTTGAAGCAAAAAGCTCATATCATCGAAAGCTAAAATACTCTTTCGGTACGGATTTTTTTTGGATTATTTTTCATAAAAGGAAAATTTGATTAAGCTTATTTTCCTTTCGGTTTGTAAGCGCCTTGTACTTGTCAGAATATTTATATATAGCTGGAATGCACAATGTCCTTCTAATCTGGGATCATCGGGGCTTTTATTGCCAGAAGAGCGCTCCTTAGACAAGAACACGAATTTTCTTCTAAGCATAGAGGATCAAGGTAGTACTGGATTTGTTTGGACAAGGCTTTCGTCTGTTTACTTGCATTGTTTGGTTTAATTTCGATAGCTGTCACTGAAACTTTCGCGAAGAACAACGACAACAGCTGGACATCAATGCAAGCACTTAGTGGATTGCTCACAGTTTCCTTATTGATTTGTGGTTCAAATTTGTTACTGTACAATATTGTCGACAAATAACCTTACATGCCTATGCACAAAGGATATCTGCAGACAGCTGCGGACTTTTAAATCCCAGCTATGCCAAGGCCACAGATCCCCGTGGCATTTTCGGATTCTGACTCTGCAGTAACAGAAAATTATGAATGTACTGAAGAATCCGAAATTCCAGTAGCTTGTGAAGTGGAGGAATCTTGTGGTGATTTGGAAGATAAGACAAGGTAAACTTAAGCTTCGGAAGTCTTGAATTGGGGAGGTGGGTGTGCAAATAAAATGGAATGACCCAATTTGTAAGTGCAATAATATTGGAAACTTGATGCAAAATGCACGGAATAACATTTAAATTTAGAGTGTCTCTGTTGAAGTCTCTTTTTCGAGATGGTAGCAAAGTTCTGTTGATTGACTCTCCTTTTTAAGTTGGTGGCTGAAATGGATGAATCAAGAAGACATATTGCTTTCAAATTTTTGCTCTCATGTAAAATGATAATTGCTTGATTTCATGCACTTGTTTTAGACTGCATTAGTATCTCACAGGTGTGCTTCTCCGTACTTGAAGAGGATATAGTTTATGGGTGGACGATCACATTGTTAACCCTGTTCCCCATGGACAACCAGTAAAATCGTCCAGGTGTTAGACGGAGTAAAATCTTTAAAGTGCTACTATAATAAAAAAAATCACTTTCTTTTTTATTCTGATTGTAAAAGTGTATTTGTAAACTTAACATCTGACTGGCAAAAGGTTGTTCCAAAGGTTGTTTACTTTGAGTGTAAGTTGTGGATTTCACAGTCTTCGATTAGTCACATTCAAAACTGACAGATTGGACCTCAGAGAGTTGGATCTAGGGAAATGTGGCGTCATTTACTCACTAGCAGTAGCTTAAAATTTCAACATGTAAATTCAGCTTATTATATATGCAAATCACAAGTTTAAAAGTTTGAAAGTCTGAAACTCCTGTGCTGCATATTAATTCAGCCCTGTACACATGCTTACATCTTAAACTAGTGAGTCTTTGACAACATTTTGTCCTCAATCCAGCTCTCTCAAGATTTTAAATAAGTAATGGCAGACCATTAAATAGGAGAATTCTGGTTAAAATAAACAGGTGTCTTTTTGAAATCAAGGCTTAAAACTTGG
>OX421455.1:36293326-36300826 GCA_949126865.1 Montipora capitata | reverse complement strand
TTCAAAGATAATTCATGAATAATATTTGTAAAAAGCTTGAAAATACAAAGCAATGTATGGCGTTCTTTCTCAAATTGAAGCTTAATTATCTCTCAAAAATGCATGGTTACCCCCAATTTTCTTTTTGGATACCAAGAGTACTTACTAAGATCTCCTTTCTCCCGGATAGTTTTAAACCACGCAAAAATATCCCTGTATTAGTAAGCTATCTGGAGATGCGCAGGACGTATGCGCAATAACAATAGTAGGCACCGTCCTTAAGCAAGAGCCGATACAACGTAGATTTGATTTTAGTGGTGGTTTATATTACTATAGTACACCACTAAAATCAAATCTACGTTGTAACGGCTCTTGCTTAAAATATGAAATTTGAAACTCGCCCCAGTTTCCTGCGCAATTCCTCAATGGCCTATACGTCTCTGCTTCACGATTGGCCTATTCTCGGTTTTCCCATGACGTCATGGCCGCCATGTTTGTGCCCCTAAACAAAGAAACGGCGGCCATATTTGTGACCCCACCCAATCCTCCGGGAATTGAACTCTACCATCATGCAAACGTTTTCTTTTGTTTTCGTTGAAAACCATGACTGTTGATCACGTGTGTGAAAACCAACAATACGTTTCTGCTTTATGAGTAACGACGATGTCAATGACCGCTTAACAAGATGCAATTATCGTGACGTACAGATCACTACAGCGACAGAAAAGCCGTGTGAAAACACCCTCGGTTTTGTTTGTACACGCTCATCTCCTTAAACGAACATCAGCAATCCCTGTTTTCAGAAGTGATCAGAAGACTAAGATAAAACTCTCGGCAATGTTAAAAAAAATCTGGAAAGAATTCATAGCCACCTTAAATTTTCAAGTTTTGAAGGTAGGTCTGAATCTTTGGAAAACATTAATTTTGGATAGAATGGAACAAAAACTTGTAAAAGAAGTAACATTTTTCTTTTTCAACAGAGATATACGGATTTGATATTCTTATTGACGAGAATCTGCGTCCTTGGCTGTTAGAAGTAAACTTGTCACCTTCCTTAGCCTGGTAAAGCAACAAAGAAGTTCGTCTGTTTTTGAGATTTTCAAATTGACCCTTCCCACATTAATTTAATTTTGCCACATGATTTGTTTATTATTTGTTCAGTGACTCGCCGCTGGATCTAAAGATCAAGTCCCATCTTGTCTCTGACATGTTCAATTTAACAGGTGAGTTAAGGAAATAATGCTGAAATATCACTTACCACTTTCCTAATTTTTTGTTACTTTGTCAGTTTTGGACAGAGCGGTATCCCCTTGTAGTGATTTTCATTTGGTTTCGGGATTTCTTTGTCCCCGCTTCTCTATGATCTCTGATTGAACAGATTCTCGCGCCACTTCTCGGACCATCCGAAACCTAACCAGTGGTGGTACATTTTTTAATCTAGTATTTATATATAGTAATTTTTAGAGTAATTTTAGTTTTGTAGTAGACCGTGCATTTTATTTAGTACGCACGCGTTTCCGCCCTCACGCTCATTGCTAGTTGCGTGCATTTCATTGTTCATTTTTTACTGGTTTATTAACTCTACTAGTAAGCTTCAGTGAAGCAAATGTCAAGTGGAACAGTGCTGAAATGTTTGATGTACAGAAGCTGTTTTAAAATAGAAAAAACAAATGGACGGAAGATTGGAAAATTCACGTTTATTATAACTGTCTTTCATTTTAGGTTTTGTGGCACATGACCCGATGGTTCGTAAATTTCCCACTAGGCGTTTTGTTGATCCGTCAAGGAACCGATATCAGGTAATCTGAGGGATACTAAATGAAAGGAAAAACCCACCTCACCCCCACTATTCCCAACTCCTCCCGCAGTGATTCTAGTGACGATTCCATTCCATCGGGGGAATGTGGATTTTAGTTCGCTACTGAGGACAAATAGCCTTTTGTTATCTTTTTTTAACTTGTGACCAAGAAGGAATAAGAAATTGCTGCGCGCCAAAGTACTTTAATACAACGAAAGAAAAGCCTTTGTACTATCGATTTTTGTGTCATGCCTCGCTGTATTTTATTTTGGCAGAGGCAGCGATCGGCCACATTAAGTGGAGCTTTGATTCCAAGCACGAGACCGCTGTCTTCGGGAGCCAAGAAAAAGAGTGAAGATGGTTTAACGGCAGAAGAGTCGAGGGTATTACGTCACACGCGCGAAGAGTATTCAAGGAGGGGAGGGTTTGTCAGAGTATTTCCCACCCCAGACTCCTGGGAAATGTACGGGTAAGAATCCAACTTGGTAAGCTGGACGTCGCTCGGATTTTCGAAACACTGGTCACCAAGAATAATCTTCTTCAGGATGACACAGAAACAATCAAACTCAGTCCTCCAAACTCTTTTCGGTTGTAGAATATATACAAGGCGAATTGGGAGCTTGAAGTGAAGATACATACATGAATCTTGTTAAAGTGGTACTATGATCAAAAAATCGCTTCCTTTTTTTCTTTAGATTTAAAAAGTATGTTTGCTTAACACCTGTCTGGCAAAATTTTGAGCTTTGATTTTTATCCAAAGGCCGTTTACTTTGAGTGTAAGTTTTGGATTTCATGGTCCGCCATTAGTGGCGTTCAAAACTGACCGATTGGACCTCAGAGGGGTAGATTTAGGAAAACGTTACGTCATTCACTCAATATATAGCTTACAATTTCAGCTTGTAAACGCCGTTTATTATGTATGCAAAATACGGGTTTAAAAACCTGAAAGCCCGAAACTCCCGAGCTGCATATGATTTCAGTCGCGTACAAACGCATTGCGTTCTTGAACGAGTGAGTCTTTGGCGTCATTTTCTCCTCGATCCAGCTCTTTCAAGATTCTAAAGTTAGTAATGGCGCACCATTAAATAGGGAAAATCCAGTTAATATCAATAAGTGTCTTTTTGAAATTAAGGCTTAAAACTTGGGTCACTTACTGGTTAGTTAACGTAGTTTTGAAATCCAAAGGAAAAAAAATTGATGTTTTTTCCATAGTACCGCTTTAAGATTTTACGTCATGGCAGTTATGAAAAATTCCTGACAACTAAATTCCTGGGCTTGAACGGGACTTGAACCCGTGAACCCGTAAACCCGTGAATACTGCAATATCATTGTAGTGCTCTACCGATTGAGTCCTCAAGACAATCGGGAACTGGGGCCCGTTTCTCGAAAGTCCCGAGACTTTACGGGCCATTTTCGAGTGTCACACTTTCCTCTGTATTTGAAGAACGGATAGGATTTCACAGTCAGTTTGCTTTTTGTTACCTTGAAATCATGTTAAAAGATCGGCTTTCCTGAACAAGCGGTTGGCAGGTTCACATATGGATTTTCGGGCCCGAAAAGTTTTCGGAACTTTGGAGAAACGGGCCCCTGGTCTTGTTGTGAGTTCATGGGAATCCTGTTTTTCAGTCTTTGGTCACTGCACTGGTAAACGTATCAGAAATCTTAGCATAAGGCTTGAAGCTTTGGGACTGTGACTTTGTATGTGGAAAAGTTCAAGTCGCACGCGAGTGTTAAAACCCAAATGGAAGGAGAGAACCAGCTGGCGAAGTAATAAGCGTTTTCGGTTTGATATCAGGACCACTGTTGAGAAATTAGCTTAAAGAGGCCATTCAGTGCCGTAACCACAGGGATACCTAGCCCATTCGTAAAGGTTTGTCAAGTCTCACATCCCCGTTTGATCTTCAAATTTTCAGATCCTTTTTGGAGCATCGAACAACTCACAACCATTTGCTGCATTCAAGACTCTTCCCTGGCAGGTGAACTCCTTTTGTCCTATAATGCTTTTAACTTCTTGTAAATTAATTTCTTTTATTTCATGGTCGGTTGAGATCAGCTCGTTCTTGTTCGGGTTAGTGTCGGAAACATAAAGTTTCTGTGGACATGCATTTAACGGTCAATTTCTTGGGTAACCAATTCATCTCGCTACCAGGACGTTTCGCGAGCAGATCAGCTCGCCACATTTTGATGTCCTCTTTGTTCTTCAGTTGTGACACTTTCGGCGCCTCAAAAGATCTTAGTGGCGAACTGGTTGGTAGCTGATGTTCTTGGTGGCGAAATGACCGTAACATCGATTTTTTTGTCGTAAGCCATAAAACAGTGGACTGTAACTACAGTCAAACGTGGAGTATTCAAGTATTTTCGTCTCTTGTTTCAATGCAGAAAAACGTCTTTTCAAAGACCCAGCACAGCAAGTTATTCCTCTGCGAGCGCTCGAGCCAGGTTTGTGTGGGTGGGTGTGTTTTCGCCGATTTTTCTTTGGTAACTTTCGCAGACATTCCTGTCATATCATATACAGTAAACACCCGCATATAAGAACAAGTGGATTAAGAACATCAGGCTGAAATTTGGCCAATAAAGCACCATATAAATAAGAACAAATTCAGCCTGATAATTAAAACATGTTCTTGATACAAAGGGAAAGGGTATTAGGATAAGGAAACAATACAGTACAGTAACTTATATCAAAGTACTATGGTGCTCAGGACCGTTACAAACTATAGACCTTATTCATAAATGGCGGTCACATTTATAATTCTTTTGTCCAAGTGCAAATTAGCCTACCAAGCCTCATTTTAGAGCAAGAATTCTTTTCAATTCACTGTATGGTATCGAGGCTTGGTAGGCTAATTTGCACTTCGACAAAAGAATTATAAATTGGCCGCCATTTATGAATAATGTCTATAAAATATATATCAAAACAGCATTGTATGTGTTATTAAACCTCTAGTAACATATAATTTGAAGTATTTCTGAAACCAATTTTAAGGTTGATTTCAGGCTGATTTCTCACTAAGCACCCCTCAAGTAAGAACACGATCAGCCTTAAACCTGAAAAAAGTGCTCTTATATGCGGGTGTTTACTGTATCGTTTTATGTCGTAGAAACGTCACTTCTTATGGAGCACCGCAACCAAAGGTCACACCAATCATTGGAACGACCGAGGTATGGATGGGTGTTTTCATAGTTTTACACGGTTTTTGAAGTCATTGGCAAGCCTATTGGGAAGTTATTACACTCGATGCGAAGAATGGAGAATGCGAACATTAGCAGCGAGCTTGAAAGGACGAAGAGTCACTCTTTGTACAATCATATCCTCACTTTGTCCGCTGGCGACTTTTGTTTTTAACAGGTGTCTGAAAAGATCTGCCTCAGTATCAAGGACAGGATACTTTGCTACGAAAGAAAACTAGACTCTTGGGTGAGTAAAGTATTTTGCGGGTGCAGTCGTAATAGAAACGCTGGGATCACCGTTAATTTGTCTCTTCAACACCGGCGACTTCCTTAAGGTGCCTTCTTTTTTGGGCAAAGTTGAAGGATTAACCTGTAGCCGTTTTGTATTCACACTCAGTCGAACTCCCATATTCGTATTTCCAGTATTGGACTGGAACTAGCCAACCTCGTTTCCAGGGTCTCTCTCTCTTTTCCTCCTTTAAGAGAGACCCTGGGAACGAGGTTGGGAACTAGCTTGCAATGGAAGCTAATGCGGGGAAATATATTAAAAAGTATTTGTCTTTGAAAAGATTCCTCAGCATTAGCCTCCATTGCAAGCTACGTTCCAGTCCAATTAATGAAAATACGAATATGGTCTATTTATAGGCTATTTCGGAGAGGGCTAAAATCAGCTGAAACATTAAATGTGGCACTCCAGCAAAATGCGATGAAATATTCGTGACAGGCACCTAAATCACCCCTCCACTGTGTTAAAAATGTCAGTTTTCTTTTCTTTTTCCTGCAGAGTCCCTCTCTCCTTCGTACGAAGAAAGCTACCCCAACATCAATCACAGGTAAATATCCGTCTCTTAAAACAGTTTAGAATCAAAATGTGTTATGGCATTAAAATGGAATCAGTTGTTGTTACACAATACTTTCGTTCTTCTGTGTGCGTTTGTTACCATGGTCATGTTTTTTTTTTCAAGGTACATCCGCAACAAATCACGAGTTATCAGCAAAACCTCGTGACGAAGTCACCACTCCGCGTGCGACACCCGAAGGACACGTGGGAACGAATTACACGGAAGAGAAACCAGTTTCTTATCACGCAGGCATGGGATGTTGTTCTTCGTCATTTCTTTGTGTCCGTACATCGAATCCTTTGGTAACTTTTCTAATGTTTAGTGTTGTTTTGCAAATTATTGTTGCAGATTTGAGGCATTTAAGAGTTTCCGAATCACAGGCGCCGGAGTCTTCATCAGGTCCTCAGCATCCTCACTTTAAACTATCCTATGATTCTACGCGGGCACAAAAGCCGCCATTGCCGATCAACGGTGAAACGGTGTCGAAGCAAGTACTGTCCAAGCAACCGCGGTATCAGCCAATCAGATTGGATGACATCATGTCCAAGGCGGGAACACTTACGTTAGTAATACAGTTACGAATCCGCCAAAAGGTCACTAACGAACCAGGATTCAGAGCCTTTATTGGTCATCTTTCTACAAAGAAGTCTAAACAGGAATCAATTCGCCACTAAATATTCTTTGTCCTTTAGATGTGGAAGGTGTCGGAGCGTGATACTAGAGAGCGATGGTAACGAGAGGGTCCCACATTTGCATATTTAGTGCGCAAAAACAATAGCTTTGCACGCTTTACACGTGCATTTTTCATTTTTGTCCATTTTTTTTTGCCGTTGTCTGCAAAACAACAACGTGAAATAGCCAAATTTAAGGTTTTATGGAGAACGCCAGCACTTGGAGAGAAATTTTCATTTTCTCCCCTAAGGGACTGCCAACACTTTGTCATATTAAAAAGCTTGGAATAGTCGCGAAGTGATTGCAATAACGCGAATTGTAGATGACGTTCTCGTTGCCTTTCCCGTCGTCGTTGCTAAAGCTCTCAACTGTTGTGCTGGCGAAGTGGTTGGTGGCGAGGCTTTCTGATGGCAAGGAAGACATCAAATCGATGAAATCCAAAAAGTATCACTATCGTCATTCAGAGCACAGCTGGATTTAGTCTAGTCGGGCTCAAATTTCATAAGCAGACCAATTCTTCAAGGCTTTTTCTGGTGGAAGATGGCTTTACTGTCATCCATATCAACCCAATCAATTATCAACATTCTTATCCAGCCCTCTATCTATGATTTGGAACATTGCTTATTCACAAAAAATAGAGATAGGCATGACATAACTCCAAAACTCTGAATCAAGAATAACTTTTTCAAACGTAATTTATAGTTAAAGGATATGATTTTGTCCGCCCTTTTGGGCCGAAGAACTCCAAGTGTTGGTAACAGTAGGATTTTCTAGTGATAAGCTACAACGTACTTTAAACACTATCCAACTCACAAGTATGGAAGAGGCAATTTCTGTTGTGTACTTTTTAAAGGTATCAATAACGAAAACTGGTTCTTTTCACAAATCCTATTTTTAGGACGCTTCAAGCTAGGCAAGCGTTTGCAATGTACCTTCAACGAGTTCAACAAAGATTGGTCCATGAGACTAGGTGAGGCCAGATTATTCTAAAACGTAAAAGCACATTTCAGCTTTTCGTGGATATCGTTTTATCTAGAT
>OX421455.1:36275826-36288326 GCA_949126865.1 Montipora capitata | reverse complement strand
GAGAAAACTATCATACGTATTCAAATATGAATTACAAGCAGGTAGTTAAACTCTCCCTTTGTCCTTTTCTACGACATGATTGTAGGTAAGAATCATAACAGCAATGTTAATAGCCAGATCGTGAAGAGGTTGAATAATTGCGTTACTTTGTCTTTGACAGGGCACGCATTGGCTGATGAGAGTGCAGTCGCTGCAGCTCTTCAGCGGTTAGCTAAGCGACAAGCTGCGCGGCAGTACTCTGCGCTGAACACCAGTGCCAACATTGGCCACAACTGGGAAGACTTGTTTAAAAAGATGGACTTCAACCAGGAAACCGGCGACGTCACAGCTTACAATCAAGAGGAATTAATAAGCGTCGGAGACGAATTCTCCGATCCCCGTTCAGTTGTCGCTGATAAAGCTACAAGATTTGGCCACCATGACCGGCATACAAGTGCAAACGCCACTTTCGAAACATTCGTGAACCATGATAGACGCCCCGTGAATGACGTCATACCTCGTCACTTACCGTGGTTTGATAGTGCCACTGATCAAGGTCGTTTTAGAAGCGCGGGCATGTGTTCAGAAGAAAGATCTAGTCTTATTGATTCGAGAAAAGAATTTGCTGGAACAAATGAAAAGCAAAATGAGGAAAAACCTGCAACTGTTCAAGGTAAAAGTCCATCTGTTTCCAGGGAGGAATATAATAGACACATGAGACTGATAAGTCAGAAGCTCTCTGAGGAGAAACTTCGCTTACAGAAACAACTACAGCAGTATCCATGCCTTCCTCGTCCTCCGCCCGCGCGGCCGGGCCCGGGCACGGGCACTAAGAAGAGCGCTGGTCACAAAAGGATAGTAAGGTAAGAGTTTGCCATAACCAATACCATAACTAACAAGCGCGTTTGGAGTAATATCCTGTTTCGAAATCATCAAAACCACTGGATCAAAGAACTAAAGGCGTCTCTATACAGGGTTAGCCTCGACCTAAAAAATATTCATCAATATACCAAAGAAAGTGTGACATTTTGAAAGAAAACGTCATTCACAGGTGTGAAGAAATTTCGCTGAAACCCTTTGCCAATGCGTCTTTTGTATTTTTGGTCAGCGGTTATAGTGAAATTCAAAATTGGACGATTGCTTTGTGATAGTTTTCACATCAATCCCACCTTTGAAAATGTATGTAGCATTTAACCCAGAATGAAAATTTGGGAACAAGCGTGACTAGAGGACATAGGGCTCCGCTTAAAATGCTTAACACATCTTAATTCCTTAACAATTCCTGATTCGAATGGTACATGATAAAAGTAAAGGCGACGGACGTTCAGGGGATAAACTGACATTTTTTTCTCCTCAAAAACAGCGGGTAATGCAACTTCGACTCTCGTCTTTTGTTCTTGCTGATGTGTGAAATGTGCAAATGCAAATGGCGTTTTCCCTTTTTAAAACCGACACTATTCAGGTACTTAGATTTGAGCGTTTGCGATCCCTCCTCTTTGAATGGCAGTATAGAAAGTGTTTTTTGTTTAACATCCACGATAGCTTTTGACTGTGCTTTGTGATTGGTTATTTCTGAACAGATTAGCTGCGTCCAGTTCCCCGCCAGTTTTTGACGTCATATCAGGAATGACAGAGCTGCCACACAACGATTCTCTTTGACAGCGGTTTTTCCTCATCTTGGGTCTGTTAATTGAAAGTCAGAAGGGTTAACTTTCCTGCAACCCGTTTCTTCTTGTTTCCCTGGAAGTTTTCATTGATGTACATGCCCAAAAACGATATTTATTTCAATTACTATTTTTATACCCAAGAAATTTTCTTTGTTAGAGACTAGTCATAAATAAGACACGACAAAATCTAATGAAGATGGTTTTATTTTCTTGTCTTAAATAAATTTACAACTCCCATATAGCATGTTGGAATAAATTAAAAGTCCAAAATTTTACAAAGAATTTCAATGAAGTAGTTCTAAACTTGACTTTTTACATGCAAGCGCAACATACGAATCGTGTGGTAAGTTCCGCTCCTATCGAACACGACATAACAGGGGTGGGGGGGGGGGGTATTTTTCGCAATGGTCATCTGTGTCCGTTACATAAAGTAAAAGACGAAAATTCTACAGATTCTCAGTTCAAAACGCGCAGTGGGTATTTCAGATAATTCTAAAAATGTAACAACGCCTCGAATAAAAGCTAAGCGCGCAGTGTTTTGGATAATCAAAGATCATGCAATACGTATCCAAGAGATCCAATGGCCACAAATAAATCACGTGATTAGGTTAACAACCAATCCCGTCGTCGGTCGAACAAGCGTAAAATCTTTATCCGCCAACGAAAAACCATTGCTCATCCTTAGTGTAAAAATCTGTGAAACTCAAGGGGATGTCACAAGACAATAGGGACTTTAAGATCTACGACGCCGACGTCGACGAAAACGTCACCTCAAAATATAACGTTGCACTATCGTAAGTTTCTCGCGGTTTCAGGCCATCTCGTTCGCGTCTTACAATGCGGCCGAAGTATCCTAAAAATAAATTGGTACGAGCGGTTTCAGAGCAAAAATAGAGAACGAAAGATTCACATTTGAACGCTCACGTTGTCGTCAAAACTTCAAATTTGGTGATTTCACGTCGTTGTTGCGCAGAGTACCGCACGTTTATGTGCTAAAATGCGTGCCGCACGTGCAATACGATTATTTTTCCTCTTTTAACCAATGATATTGTTGTTTCGTGGCGTTCTCGTCGACCACCGCGTCGTAGATCTTAAAGTCCCTAATAACAAAACTGATAGACGAGAAAACGAATCAAGAGGTTTCACAGGTATTTACACCAGAATAATTAACAAATTAACATTGTGATATTAATATCCCGTATTTGGGTTTCCCGTCACTAGTGCCAGCTTCTTCTCGATCATCCTCACTTAAACTTGGGCATGAATATGAAAGCTTGAGCCGTGAACCGGTAAGATTCGTGTGCATCAATGACGTTGCTGGTGACATGGAGGGTGTAGTACAGCGTGAAGCACTAAGATCGCACTGTTCTAAAGTCCGAAGAAGCTCTCCTTGCGTGACATTACCAATGTCGTCACGTTCTGAAATGTACAAACGAGCCAAAGTGTGTTATCTATCGCCTGCGTTGAAGGAGATATATAAGGGTCTAATTGAAGCTTCAAGACCCCCACCCCTTCCCCGAGGAATTTGACGATATTAATTTGGGGTGGGGACTTTGAGGTCGACTAGGAGCCTAGGAACGAGAAACAGCCCTATATTCCTGTCACGGCGTTTTCACAGGCCGATTAACTTTAAGATTGAATTTTCCGCGGATGAGACTCCCGCAGGAGCCCGATGACCAACCACAAGAAACTCACTTGACGTCATAGTGTCACTGAACCATAACTGCCTTTGTTTTTTTCTGCGGAAAAGGTAGTCTAAAAATACATCGGTCCGTAAAAATGCCGTGACATACACTTAGTATGCGAGTTATTCCCTCCCAGTCATGGGGTCCTGGGCCGACGTTCATTTGTCTGTTATCGGCGTAACAATACTGAGTGTGCCCTGATGTTGCTTATCGTTGACAAATTTTGATTCATCCCGGAATTTTTATACATACTTCGTACAGTTGTAGATTAAGATATGTGCTGGGCGCTAAAAAATGCGAAAGCAACTTCAGTTGCTCAAAACAGATAACTATATGATCACAGGGGGATCGTGTATGTGCATGCTTCTTACCTGTGGTCTCGACGGATTGTTTTGCCGCTATCTCTAACGCCGTTGTCAAATCCCACATCTGAATAAAATTTTTAAAACACCGGACTTTTAAAAATAAGGAACTCTGATCTGATCTCTCCACTTGGCGTCAAGAGGTACCCGCAAAGCTACAAGTACTCTGGCGATATACTTAACTTCATAGACACATACACAAAACAGGGGTGGGGGAGGATAGATTCAGTCCAGCAGTGAAAGATGCGACCGGCCGTAGCGGATATCTATAGAAACCTTACACAACGATGAAGTCTTCGAAAAGGCGCTGCACACCCGCAAGTACTTTGCAAATTTTAGAACATCTCTTTGACGTCTTCTGTAAACACATCGACTTTGTATGTCTAAATATAAAGTTCTTTGCCAGACGTGAACACACGTAGTCGAATAGTAAGGACAGTCGTCCCTATCGAGCTGTGGTGATAACTTGTTTATCCTGTTTGTTACCTGTATAGATCCATTTGAATGTCCAGTGATCAGATATCGCCGGGGCCTGGATCCCATTCTGCTTGACGCATCACATTCGTGTACACAATACGAAGTGATATTGCTGCCATCCACTGATCGAATCGTGCAGATTCTGAAAAGCGCACAACAATATTTAACAACTATTTGCCGAAGGAGAAGTGAATATTGGTGATTAGTATAAATACACAGGTGATTATACAAAATCGCGCGCTCTCATTGGCTGGCTATCTCGGATTATCCGCCGATAATCACCTCGACGGACAAAATGGCTGCCAGTAGTCATTTTGCCACTGTAAGTGAAGATGATTTCGCGTTGAAATGTTTTTTTTTTCTCTTTTTTGAAATAATCCCCTATGTATTTATACTAAAACAATTATTCGCCTCAGGCTCAGTGATTATCGGAGAATATTCACCTCGACTTTGTCTCGGTGAATATTCACCGATAATCACTTCGCCTTCGGCGAATAATTGTTAATTATTATTCATTCAAAATATTTCCCGTTTCTGATTGGTTAAAACCACACGCATAATTCACCATAACCAGCTGCTGTTAACCAAATTTGGAAAGAAACTTCGTCATATTGAATCAATGACGTCAAAAGTGCAGCCCGCTACAGATTATTGAACCGATGACGTCAAAAGTGCAGCCCACTGCAAATTATTGAACCGTTGACCGAAAAAAGCTGGGGACGAGATTGTGTTATTTTTGTTGAGCAGAAAAATGGCTGAGAGTAGGTTTTGAAGTTTGAGCGAAGAAAATATTTTAATTGAATAATAAAGCAATTATTGAAATTCGGCTTTCGTAAAATATGAAGAATTCTGCAGATCTCGGAGGATGTTATCCACCTCGGCCTTCGGCCTTGGTGGATAACACCCTCCTCGACCTGCAGAATTCTTCGTATCCTACTCAGCCTCATTCAATAATTGCTAAATATTTACCGAGACGTAGTCAAGGTGAATATTTACCGAGACGGAGTCAAGGTAAATATTCCCCAATGTTCGCTGAGCCTGAGGCGAATAATTGTTTTAGTTTAATTTTCGGCGGTGAATATCAAGAAAGTGCAAAACAACGGGCTAAAACAAGATAAAAAGGCACGAAAAGTGCTTGATTGGCTTAGCAGCCGCGCCTCTATAACGTTATATTCACCGGGTAGCGCGGTGAATATAACACTAAATTCTTATATTTACCGCTGAAAATTATACTAACGATTATTGGAATAAACAGTGCTCTGCCCGACAAATCTAGACAAACTAATGTAAAAAATTCGTGGTAATCGGCCCTTACAACAAGATCAACGTGTCATTTAAGAGCTCTTTATGTCGTATGAAAGCGCCCAAAATCAGCTTGAGAAATGTAAACCAGCGGCAACGAAGCAAAGCTTCCAAAAAACGCGAACTTTTTAGTGTTAAATTTACTCTTCCTTGTATCGCTTTACCTTTTCCCAGTCGAGGAAAACCGTACGATCACGTGATCTGTGTCTGGAACAAGCTTCTGAATGAACACCTGCTGGTCATCACGTTCGCCAAAAGGGCCTGGGACAGAGGGCAAAGTAGATATATTACTGGCATAAAAAAACGAAATTGAACTCGAATTGAACTATCCTATTTTTGATGCTCAAACTCAGACACCGGCAGATTTGAGAAGCAACCAGTTAAATTCTCAAATGATATGCTTCGACTTCGATACGGAAACTTTTCATTGGATTACAACTGTGATCACTAGTTCTCAGCACTTGGCACCCGCATTAGGTTTGAAGGTTCAAATTTTTATTAGTACGCGTGTTCAGAATAGGAAAGTCATAGTTGTAGTCGCAATTGTTTTCCTTTCTAAAATGCGATTACTGTGCGCGACACGACTATACATCAGTTTTCAACGCAGTTACAATCATGAGAACAATAATGCGTTTGTCGCCTTTTTCTATTATTTTGAACCAGACGAGAATGACACACAAAAGAGATGGTTTGCTTCTTCCTCTGTTTTCATCGTAAGTCACCTAACAAGAACTACTATGCATATCTTGCTCAAGGAAGCTACAAGAAAAGCGATTTCGCTATCCTCTGTTGAATAATTTTGTGCTCAACAATCGATATTCGTATCATGTGAAGAGACATCGCTGCCAACCAATTCCTTGACGTATTCACTTACCTATAACATTGCCAGCTAACAAGCTCGGGTGAGCATCTTGCGCCTCCAGAGAGACAACATTGAAGGACGCGAGGGGTGTGGAACCGGGTTGTGTGGAGATCATGCCCCTGAAGCGTGTCACATTCCATGTGCGCACGTGATTGTATTCTGAACAGACGGATACGAGGTTTTTCTCGCTAAGCATCACCTTTAAGACTGGGTTCCGATGAACCATAAACGTCTGAAAGAGCTGTGGTCCGTGGCCCACTGTCTCGGGGTGCTGTACTATGACTCTCACTGTTCCAGAGCTGGTGCCGTACGCAATCTCGATCCAATTCCCACTTAAACCTAAAAAAAAGTGAATAAAAAACTTTGCAATTTGTCTTGCGTATACTACTGTATAGTGATATCCCTTGAAAAATCCTATTCGCTATTTCCCCCATCCCATACATGTAATGCAATACGTTTCGGGGGGTTCTGCAAACCAAAGGACTTGAATCACAATATACCATTAAAAAAATCCCTGTTACTTTTTTTGAAATGAACAATCGACTACTGTATACTGGCATTGCCGGAAGCGGAGATCTGATTGGAACAAAGCTTGTCATAAGGGGGGATGCATCAGGTTGAAAACCACTTGACTTACAAGTCTTGGGTGTCAAGTAAACACTGAGTGCCGTAACCATGTCCTCATTGGGATCTTTATACAACTCTGTCACCAACAGATCGTTATCCTTCATCCTCAGTGGGAACTTTTGCATGTCTGTGAACAAAACAGATATTATTTCAAGCCCACAAACCAAATATCATTACCCGATGAAGCTTGATCGTTCGTTGTTTTAAAATGCCCTAGACTAAGCAAATACAAGACCAGCCTGTGATTAAAGGCCCGGGCAAATTTAAGATCGAGGACATAACTCTCAGAGCGTTACCGTGCCCGTAGACAGAGATAAGAAAAATCCGGACCGCACGAAGAACCAATCAGATAGCAGGATTTAACACCGTGCCCTCTTGGGAAAAATAAAACATCTTACTTTCACTTGCTGTCTGACAATGAAAATTACCAGCAGTTAAGTTCCCTGCTATCTATTCTAATACGACTAATGTTGAATATCAAAAGAGACAAATTTGTGATCAAATTTTCACCAAGAGAAACTGGAAAAAAAAAGGGCGACCAGGGGCCCGTTTCTCGGAAGTCCCGAAACTTTACGGGCCATTTTCGGGTATCACAATTTCCCTTGTATCTCAAGAACGGAAACGATTTAAGTCATCAAACTTCACAGTCATTTTTCTCTTTATTACCTTTAAAAGATTGACTTTCCAAAACGAGCGGTTGGCAGTTTCACAAATGGCTTTTCGGGCCCGAAAGTTTTCGGGACTTTCGAGAAACAGGTCCCTGGTCCGAACTATACAATCTTTAAGCCCTTTTTGAACCTACCAATGTAATAAATAGAGCCATTTGTACACCCAAGAAGAAGAAAAGAGCCTGCAGTGTCATAACTGGAGATTGGCATGACATCCTGGATCTAAAGAGAAGACAAAACCTTACCGGCTGTGATTTATACTGATCGCTCTGTGTGAAAACATGGAGGTGCACCAAAATTACCATAACCTTACAAATTTGTTTTACAAGGCTTGCCCTTGATTTGCCAAGAAAAAGAGCTCAGAAAATATGCCAGTCACTTTAACCGATAACTATGCCTGCTTTGAAAAGTAGATGTAACTGTGAACAACACTAGTATAGCAAAACATTCACATACACTTTGGAGGCACGATACCCACAGGGAATCTGAAGGGGTCAAGCCAGTCTCAACCAGCCACTGGGTAGTCTAACATCTATCACATGATCATCATCTTTCAGGACAGATGTGCATCCTTTTTTTTTTTTTTGCGTTTTTTAAAACCACGACCTATCTCGAAAATGAAACACACATTACAAATTTAAATATTACCTGCCAGTGCTGTGTCATGGAATTCCAAACTCCTATTTTTCCAGTATGGCTTGTGGCCACTAGTTGACTTCCAATGAAAAACAGTGCATCTACCGGCACACTGAGGTTAAATGTTCCTGTGAATGAACATTTTATCTTTGTCACAACCATTGTCGTCATCATCATCATCATCATGGAAAATAGGGTCAACCCCCCTTAATTTAGTAACCTAATTATAATCAATACACAGTACAACCATTGCTTCCCCCTAATGATGCCGCTGTTGTCACAGAGTTAAACACTTTTGCTGTCATGTTGTAGAAATCATTTCAGTTTTGGGTGTCGCTTAGATTGATTGACCTTGATTTTCTACGCATGAGAAAAAAACAAAGAACCGGAGGGAAACCTTCAAGAAGAATAAAGGATCAACAAACTCAATCTATGTGACAGGAAATCCATTTCAATGCAGTAACTCATTGGTGGAAGGAGAAGGCTTATTCCCCACAGCATCAACCCTGCTCCCCACAATTAATTGGGAATTCAGGGCGGCTTTTAATTGAGTGTCGAAAGTAATTAGCGAATTGCTTTGGTTTTGCATTACTTCACTCAGTGATTGGTTCAAAGTTCTCACGCACTTTTTCAACCACTCAGAGCTCACACAGGCACATTTTCCCGCGCTTTTTTTTGTGTCGGCTACCTGTAATAATATTACTCCAAGTTTTGATTGGCTTACTGGATTGTCTCTGTCCTTTTTGATTGGCCAAAGTAATTACTTTGGTGTTGGTTTTACGACACTCAATTGAAACTCGCTCTAAGCAACGACAACAGCGACGGCAACGAGGTTGAATATATATTTGTGTTATTATCACTTCGTGACTATTTCAACCTATTTAATATGACAAGGGAGTGGTAGTTCCTTAAGAAAGATACTGGTCAGAACGCCATTTAATTTAGGGGAGACAATGAAAATTTATCCTCAAGTGCTGACGTTCTTCACCTCAAATTTGGTATTTCACGTTGTTGCTTTGCAGACAACACCAAAAAAATGGACAAAAATAAAAAACAGCATATGTGTGCAGGGCGTGAGCTATTGTTTTTGCCCACTAATATGCAAATTTGTGACTTTCTTGTTGCCGTTGCCGTTGCTTAAGTTCCCTAATGAAGGTAACTCACCAATTTCAAATTTCACAACACCTTGAATGTGATCCGTAGTGGTGAAACTCCACAAGCGGATTTTCCCTTCTGTAAAAGGTAATAACGATGGATCATCTATTTACATATCTTACAATAACAATACTATTTAGCTTCAAAACAATTTAGGTTCTTAAGAACTACTAGATTACTACTTGTTTCAAAAGACTCACCTGATGAAACTGCAAGCATTTTATCACCAAGAGAACTTGACGACACTTTGGCATTCAACGCCATTTTTTCCACGCAATTTTCCAGATAAGGAGTGGAGAAGATTAGCTCCCACCCTACAGAGTCTTTGGATCTAAAGAAAAAGATGTCCTGGTTTATAAATTTACTCAGTATACTCATTCACTGTTTATTTTGGCGCAATTAGAAGAAACAAAATAAATGAAAACTTGGTGTACTTTCTTATATAATTTACCCAAGATATAATTGTCAGGTCAAGATGGAAAATCATCCATATAGGTGGTTTCCCAGTTATGTCATCGCCACCATGTTGGTGGACGAAAACAAAAGACTGCAGCATTGTTGAGTGTCTAATCGGCGTGGGTGGGTGGGTCATTGGTCCCTAACCCTAACCTAACCCTAAACCAAACCCTTTTGTTTATCAACGACTGGAAATTCTCGAAACTGACAAGACCTAAGACCTAGGACAAATTTGGACCGAGCACTGAGGGAGCTAATATAATAAATCTTTTTTTTATCTTCAAACAAACACGACCCACGACCCACCCACCCACTTGATTTAGCCTCACCCAGCATTGTCATGTGTCTCCAGAGATTGGTTGCAGACCACGTATACTAGTACTTTAGAATGGCTAATTTTATTACTGCACTAACCTGTAGCAGAACACTGAATGAGCGAAGGCAACTGCTACAAAACTGTGATGTCCAATGACCATCAGAACTCTCCTGGGGTCCACATCTAGAAAGAAATTACTTCTGATATTTATTTTTCATCAATGTTTGCAGAAAACATCCTTGGTTGTCTACAGTGACAACTTTTTTGTTGGCTTGAAGGAAACAATCATTTGGGACAATAATTACAGAACAGAAGTATACCAAATGTTCCATAATTATTGTTTTGTTTGGTTTATTTAAATCCAGCCTGTGCAAATGCAACAGTATTTTGCAAAAGATATATTCTCCTCCAAACAGCAGAAGGATAGGGTTAGACTCTGTCTATTTCAAATGCAAGCTCTTTTGGTAATGAAACTATCAATGTAAAGCCCCAGGGAGGGGGGATCGGGCATGGAGTGGGGATTTTGGCATTTCATTTTAAAATATTCAAATTCCCCACCCCTGGGACAAAATAATTGGTCAAAATGTCTACCTGGCGGCAAGTGAAGGTGGTAAAATGTCCTTTGTACGATCAAAAATCGCTAGCCTGGGGACTTCACCTACGATCAAAATCCCTACCCTGGAGACAGACCTCACGATCAACTACTCCCGTGGTTAGCCTGACCCCCCCTCCCTGGGGCTTAACATTGATGGGTGCATAAAACTGTTTGTAGCACTGGGGACTCAGCAAATTCAAAAGCTGTCACACTACAATTCTAACCCTACTTGTTTTCATCATCAATAACCAGAAGAATAATACCAGGCAAAAACTAAAAGAAAAAACTTCCCTTCCCCAATGCGCACAAAAATGATGCATTCTAGTCAGGCCCACACCAACATGAAATGGTTTGCCGACAACAGAGAGAAAATATGTATTTTGCAATAATAATAATACTAATAATAATAATCATCAGCAGCAGCAGCAGCACTTTATTAAAATCTCAGGCTTATCAAGCTGCCCACAAGTTCTCCAGATACGAATCGATTAGACAGTAAATTAAATTAAATTAAATAACAGCAGATAAATGAAAAATTAGTTTTTTGATGAGAGGGGGAAACTGGATACTCCAGAGAAAATCCTCCTGGAGAGGAGTATAGACTGAACTAGCAGACTCAACCACAGGATTCGAAATTAACACCCGCCCGCACACACAGGCAAGTTTCAGAATTGTTTTGGCAAGTACTAATCACGGATCACTCGCCCAGTTTGGCGAGTAGGATTTTCATACACAGAATACATTATTCAAACTAAAAATAACTTTTTACTTTCTGCTTTTAAAAAAGTACACTGTCCACAAGCAATAGCTAACAACTCTTAAATCTTGCGGGGCTTCTGATGGGATGCAGAAAAAAAATAAAGATTATGCGGAAATTTTTGGCCATATTATGCGTAAACATGCGTTGATTGTGCGGAAATTACACCGGATTATGTGGAAATTTAAACAATTTATAGAACTAATAATTAGGCCCGTCCAATGTATTTACATGCTTATGGTAAATCAGAACTCTGAATTGCAACCAATACAGTCACATTTGCGACTGAATTTTTTCCCTTTGGGATTAAGATATCTGGAGGAGTTTCGACCAGCTTTCACTGTTCAAGTAAAAGGGTTAGCAACTGGCATTTTGCCAAAATGTTTGCTAAAATAAATAAAGCGATAAAAATATATATTTTGTTTCTTGTCATTGTTTCAATTTGGAGATATGGAGCAAAATTGTAATGTGGTTGAACCACCATCCATTCCCTCGATCATTCACCATTTTCAGGGGTTTCTTTTGTTTTGTACAACTTCATCACAATGATTGTCCCTACTTTTACAAATGATGCAATTTAATTTGAGACTATAACTTACGACTAAATTTTCATATCTTGTTGCATCTTTTTAAAAAATTTTCGAGCCTTGGGTATGTTGTGAAAATGGTTTAACTAGAGTCCAGACTCATTGCCAAAAAATGCGTGGAAACTGCTTCGAACTTTCATCTTGCGAACAAAATGGCATGTTTTCTTCAATGCTCAGGAAAATAAGCGTTTCAAAATAGTCAATCTCTTTGGCTTTTATGTTTGTGCCAATGGCAAGCAGCTGCTTTATCACTAATACCAGGCATTTCTTCTGTTTTATACAGAAAATACCGTAAATATGCAGACGATACAGATTTTAGGGAGTTATGCGGATCTGCATCACCACATCCTGTCAGATGCCATGAAATTG
>OX421455.1:36265826-36273326 GCA_949126865.1 Montipora capitata | reverse complement strand
CAAGGACAGCAACAATTGATAATATGAAAACTTTATCTAAAAACAATGAAATTTTATGTTATTGTGATAATCTTGAAATTACACAAGGTTATTCCACATGGAACAACCTTGAGTAATGGCAAGGCTGTTGCCTAACAGGAGCCCGGTAGCCTGGGGCTCCCAAAGAATAGCTCTGGGCGCGTTAATTTTTCACAGCAACACCTTTCACTTCATATGTTGGGCTCCTAAGTTCTCAGAGTTTAGCTCTGAGGGCCCCTTTAAAATTTTCTTACACAGCAGCCTTGAATGGTATGAACGGTTTTGGGTGCTTTTAGAGAAAATTGAAAATTTATTGCCAGGTGCTTGCATCCTGCATGTAACCTCAAATTTAGTTGTTTCACATGGTTGTCAGGACGAAGACAGCCAAGAAATGCAACAAAAAAAATGTACGTATAGGCAGAACTGGCATAGCCTTTGCTTTAGATTATGATGTTTTGATACATTCTAGTTGCTCCCATCATCATCTCTAGCAATCTAAGCAGACATATGGTCAAGTACACTACTAAGCACTCAAGGCTTCAGGGACACATTTCATGAAAATCCAGAAAACTGTGCAGGAGTAACCTGTGATCATGCGTTCCTTTCTGACCACCTGTCAAGAGTGATGTTATCTTGTGTAATGTACTTTTTAAAAAAAGAATTCTGGACAAAGCAATTGCACCTCAAAACAACCTGGCTAAATCCTTCTCAGCAGCCATAATTTGATCCGGTATTGAATTATTTGATCCGAAGTTTGATTTGAAATTCTGTTAACCAATTGGATAAAGATCTCTGTAGTTTTTTTGCCCAATCAGAGTAAAGTCTGGATCAGGAAAGTGAGTCATTAAGTATTAATACTGTATCGGGCATACTTTTCACGTCCTGTCTTTATGAAACTAACGCCTGATCGCAGCAGACAGGAGTGAAAGCCACCTGTAATACAGACTGAGCCACTTGTTCTGAAAATGCTGTTCTCCATTTTTTTCAAGGAAAGAAAGGCAAAAGCTGTGGCAAGTGTTTGACACTACAAATGCACTCAAGATGTGAACGTCCCCAGCTTTTCCTGCTCTGACCACTAAATGCAGAGAACTTTGTTTGGGTTTGTCCCTGGTTTTGAATATACCTCAGCAACTTGTAAAACAGTAATAATTACCATAACCTACATTTCCCAGCCATATGACCGATAACCATCAAAAACCAAAATTAATGTCACTAACTCACTTTTCTTAGATAATACTCTGTCAGTTACTGCAAGATTTGTTTCTAGAATTTCAAACTCCTGGCTGTAATTTGTAGTTCATATGGGATAGAAACCTAGCACTTCACATTACACTCTATTCAGTTAAGTCTGTTTAAATATAAGTGCTACACGGCCAACGTTTGTAAAAACATAACCTTTCCTTGTACTTGTACATGTTCATTGCCGTGACTTTAACAACTTCAGTTCCCACGGCCTGCTCCCGTTTGGCCTTGTAGCTCAGTCGGTAGAGCAGCGGAGATCTAACCCGAAGGTCGTGGGTTCAATTCCCATCCTGGTCAGAGTTTTTCTCTGTCCTTGTGTGGGCCCATTTCCATCAGTAGGGCTAACGCTCACATGGGTCATATGGGATAGAAACCTAGCACTTCACATTACACTCTATTCAGTTACAAGTCTGTTTAAATATAAGAGCTACACGGCCAACGTTTGTAAAACGTAACCTTTCCCTGTACTTGTAATTTACAGCACAGCCCTTGAACTCATTTAGAAAAAGGCACAATTTATGTTGGCTATCCAAAACTCATCAAAAGACTCATACCCAGAGGAGTTATGCCATAAAATTCAGCCTCATGTTTGATTACTCTCAAGTCTATCCCCCTGAAAAGAAAATTGTCATTGTCATTGGCTAAAATCAAAGATAAATAAGTGAACTAACTGCACATTATTGTAACGCCAGGATCAAATTCAGGTTTAATATCACACCATGCATAAAATACAATGTGACAACTACCGGTAACTAGTGATTTAATCTTGTGGTCTAGTAAGTAATAGCTAAGACAAATACTAAATAAAAACAACATTTCTAATTACATTAAATTTATTGTAAATAAAGAAGTTTAAATAAGAAGTTTAACACAACAGTGTTTCAATGTCCCCATGGCATCATTGCAAGTGACAAAAAACAAAGAATTTTCTAAAACGTTTTTAAATTATCAAGGTTTTTTTTGCCACTTGAAAATGATGTCATGGAGACAATGAAACATTGTGGTGTTAAACTTTTTACCGTTATCAATATTTATTTATCACACCTGGCATCCAGTTCTTTGGTCCTAAGAAAATTTAATATAGGCACAAATGCCTCGGGGTCTCTGTCAATAAATATCTTGAAAACAAAAAAATTAATAATCAAGGATTACAAAATGGTGACACTAGTTAATACAAAATTACAATACACTGTACCACAAAAATTGGCCAGGTAAACGAATTTTCCTTACCGCTCCTGTTTCATCTCTCAAAGATGAAATCCTCCCACTTAATAAACTAGAAGAGAAAAGAAAATACTCTCAAGAACTGCCATGGTTTTTTTATTTACACCAACACACACAACATGGTTAGAAATTACCTTGAAAAGAATGAGTCTGGAATCCATGCAAGAGTCTGCTTTGATGTTGAAAATCTGTAGATTCAATGCTCTGTGGTTAATATGCCAAGCTTACAAAGATAATTAAAAAATTACTATGGCTTCAATAACTTCCTTTAGCATTTGTCCATGGTGGCAAACTATAGGAAGCAGCTCAAAAATAAGTTTGAGTAGGTGACAGAAAAACTATGTGACCAAGACAGAGAAAAAAAGGCAAGAGGTACTGTTGATAGCTGGCCAAAGGTTTATGATACAAAATATTTAGTTTGCATTAAATTCTGTTTGATGATGATGATCATGATGATGGTAATAAGAGTCATAGTACTCAGCACTTATTGAAACCATCTCAAGAAGTACATGCTCAGATCCTCAGATCCTCTGCAGTCCTATAAGATTGTGTCTTTCCCTACCCTTCTCCTTTGCTTCCAAAGTGACTGTGCGACGCACTTCAATAATCCGAGATTACTACTAGTACATAATAATAGTCTCAAGTTTATAATAAAGTGTTAGCCTAATAGAGTCGTGTTCAAGTAAGTTATTTTGGAGACAGTGTAGATCAAATCAATCATATAAAATTAAATGTCTTTTTTTATAACAAGAAGAGCCCTGGAGTAACCAGAGGAAAAAGCCCTCAGAAATGTGTAAATAAATTGGTATTAAAACCTACAGCACATGGTCCCAGGGCCAGGAATCAAACCTGAGGCAACTAATGGTAAAAGGCAAGTTCTGCTTCAATTGCATTGTGTTTGCCTATACAAGCATGTTACACAAGATGCAAGAAGAAGAAGAAGAAGAAGAAGAAGTATGTAAAACTGAAAGTACTAGGGAGCCATGCATTTGCCACAGGTAAATACAACTATATAAGACACCAATTACATATCCATGCCACCAGCAATGGGCGGAACACTCCAAACAAACTCAAAACCCAGCTAGATGTTGACAACAAGTCACTAGATTGGTGATGGCCTTCACATTTTGCTGTGAGAAATAGGTTGCTCAGAAACCAATAGTGAAGGTATCAGTGCCATCATTGATTGCTCCAACGTGGATATTCAAGTTTGCCAAAACAAAAGGCTCTGATGTTTCAGTGGTGATTTATAATGGTAATAGGACTGAGTGGAGTCCAAGTTGGTCTTTAATCATACGAGTGAATAACAAAATCGGACGACCAAGTAGCAGGAGTCTGATTCATTTAATCAAGACTATGATTAGAGACCAAATTGGATGACACAAAGTCCTGTTACCAATTAATCATAACCATTACAATTTCAGAGAAAACAAAATTTATGCATTCCTTTTTCACTGTATGATGTTACATATTTGTCCATTTTGGAAAATCCCCAGTTTGGTAGGGTCAATGTTAGTTGCTATGGCTATTGTGATAAATTCTGTGATTGGTGGATTAAGCTGAGTGCACTTAATATGATTGGCTGATGCAAATGTCTGATTTCAGGTGTCCGATTTCAGCCAACTGTTCGATATCAACCCTACACAATAATTAGTGAAAGCAGTCAAACTTGAGAAAATTGTAATGGTTATTATTAAAATTTGAATAACAAAATTTTGTTTTTTCTGTCTTCCCCCCTAACTTGACATAACGGCTTTCGAGATGTGTTATGAAAGGTATGTCAATAAGAGAAGGTTCTCCCAACAACTGGACGAAATTTCAAGTATAAAAATAATGGCAACCTCCAACCCATGAAAAACTGCTGGTTTTAACTTTGAAGCGTAATTTTTGTTATTTCGAAGAGAGTTACAGCCAGGACGAGCATAATTTCTTTGTTACCTTGGTTGCCATGCTACTTTCATCACATCTTTGAGGCATTAAGATATTCCTCATCAAGCATTATAAGAGATAAAACAATGCAACAGACTGATCAAAACTTTGGAGGATCCTTTCCATACGACTGCTTCCAGAATGAGCTTAAATAAACAATGTTGTACTGTAACAACTTACTTCTCGAAAATGATTCTACAACATACTTGTGACAGTGTTAGGAATATACGCTGAAGTACCTACCTTCTTCCACCAACATTAAGGGTTATAATTTCGCCGAAGCTCATTTCCCATAAAACGTTTCCCTGAGGATATCTTAGCTGTCAAACGTTTGTCATCTCCACCTGCTCGTTTGCATGTCGAACTATTTCCAATATGGCGATGATCCTTTTATGAAAGAACAAGGGTCCTAGCACGAGTAGTTTCATTGGCCAGATATTTTCCTCGATTACGATCAAAATGACGTAGCCGCAATCCATCGTTCCCAGGCTCTCCCTTCTTCCCTTCCCAGCTGAACAGCGGGAAAAAACCGCGGGAACAGCGGGAACCCTTCTTACGGCCGAGCAAAGAGGAGAAAGATAACCGTTGAAAGTAATGTTGTTTATTATTCTTCTGTTATTTTCCGTTTACAAAACGTAGTTAACTCTACTTTCCTAATACGCTAGACTGATTTTTATCCTCAAAACTGCAAGTAGAGTGTTTTCGGAGACGTTTTTGAAGTGTTCAAAAGGCTTCAATGCTCTGCTTTTATTTTGAAGGGACGAAGTTCATATCTTCAACGTTGACTTCGACATTCTTTGTCATTTTTTCCCTGAAGGCGAATGAAGGAAAAGAACACAAGAATGCTTTAAAAAAGAGAAACCCCCGAGAGCAAGGGCATTACTTTGTAAGTTGTTAAATTTTTTATTTTTTTTTTTGTCTTGAAAGATTGCTTGTTATCTTCCCAGTCTCAGTCCACTAGCAGAAAAACCTGAGCCACTTGAAATAGTTGCAGCTAGATAAAGAAATACTACAATATCATAGCGGAGAATTCTTGGAACACAAGACGAAAGTTATGAGACTACAAAGGGGTATTTACATGAGACCGGGACGAGCTCAGACCGGAATGAACTTTTTGCAGATGTTTACGTACATGAAACCTCGACGAGATGCTTAGTGCCTGGTTTCGGGATGAAACGATATGTTTTTCTTGTAAATATGTGGCTGACCCAAAAGTATACAGGCTGGAAATTTCTAAACCCGGTGTGAAATTTGCTGTGATTTACATGAGACCGGTACGCACTCAGACCGGTATAAGAATTTCTCGTCTCGGTTACTGGACCGAGACGGACTCAGGCCGGTCTCGTGTAAACGCATAAAAAGAACTGTATGGAGGCCGATACGAACTCATTCCGGTCTGAGCTCGTCCCAGTCTCATGTAAATACCCCCTTAGAGATCATACCATAGTTAGTCCCCTCTACCAAATATGATCATGCATTTTACAGGGTTACATGTAGAGGTGTACATCCAAGGTACTAAAATGTATGTTAGATACAATCAATATATTTCTGTCACAGTGGATACCAGTGGATACAACTGACAGCAATGAGTTGTTGCATTGAAGACTTTAAAACGATTCCATTCAGCTTTTAAGACCCCATAGGTTACTGGTGTTTAGGATGAAGTAGTTTCAGAATAATTTATTGTGGAAGGTATACTGAGCTGAGTTGTTGATGATGGCTATAGGTAAATATTAACGGGTAATAGCTTAAGTTAAGAGCAACAAAATTATCTGTCCTCTTTTTAGTGTTAACCACTAAGTGGTGTATAGCAGTTAGTCTTTTTGCCTTCTGCTCAGTTGCTTCTTGCCATGGAGTCATGTAGCCTTAGAACATGGCTCTCTGTACATCTTAGCTCATTCCTCGTAGCTTTTAGGCGTTAAGCCATTCTGAGTATCAGTCAGCAGTGTTTTGATTACAAGCCTTGCAAGTTGTCTCTCATTTACGTGATGCCAATGGATAAAACTGACAGTCCGAGTCTGATCTGCACAATCTATAGACCAATTGCATAAATGGGGGCCATTTAGACTCACTAGCCTCGCTCTCGTACGACATTTCTATTGTATTTTGTCCATGCAAACAAGGCTAGTGAGTCTAATTAGCACATAAACAAAAAAGTACGTTTTTGGCGGCCATTTATGCAATTGGTCTATGTAGTTCTCAATGGTAGAGTTTCTCTAAGTCTCAAATCACATAACAGAGTTTGTTGCCTTCTAAGGTTCAACATTGCTGTGAATTCTGAGTGTGACCAGTTCATTTGGTTGCTGTACTTCAGAATTAATTGAATTGCCCTTTTTAATGCAGTATTAGAAATTCTTTTAACTAAGGTATGCCAGCTTTCACCATGTTTTTTTTTTCAAGGCAAAAGCTTGATTTTAGGACGTGTTAATGTATAGGATGTATAGTAAGTCCAAGAGTTAAGCTGGAATGACCTAAGTTGGACCCAATGAAAGTAGTTTTATAACTTAGAAATCTTAATGACTTAATGGGGAAAGGCTTTAAGGACAAAATAAAGGATATTCTGTTGAGAAGATCCTCAAAGCCTTTTTCATGGGTAAACTAATTATGTTATTGCCTTATCATGAATTATTAATTAATGTTACATGTCATACACCAATAACATGTTGGGGAAAGGCTTTAAGGACAAAATAAAGGATGTTTCTATTGGGAAGATCCTCAAAGCCTTTTTCACAGGTAAATCCACTCATGTTGCAATGATAGTAACCCAATATATATTAATTACAATAAACGGCTGCAGCTTCAAAGAGGCATTTGCACGCAGCCAATCTTTGTGTCTGTGTCAGGTAATTGGGGAAGGGGATGATATGTCCAGAAATGAAGATAATTAGATGCATGGAAATTTTGATGAGCTCGGGTAACAAAGTGTCCCCATGCTCTTCACCCAACTTCAACATCACTCACATCTGGAAAAACAGAAAATTTGCCGAAATCTTTAGTCTTGATTACAAAAATAATTAGGCTCCCTTTTGTAATTATCAATACGTTAGGTTTGTATCAAAAAGGGACTTTTTGGTTTGGGGAAAAATT
>OX421455.1:36228326-36250826 GCA_949126865.1 Montipora capitata | reverse complement strand
CATTGTCAAAATGAATTTCAATCTAATGCCCTGTTCACACCAAATGTTAACCATGTTTTAAAGATGTTTAGTTAACCCATTGTCTCCTGAGAGTGAGACTTTCAGATTTTACTCTGATTAACACCAGACGATTTTTCTTGTCAATGGGGGACATCCTAGGGTGTTTGAGGTGTTAATTATGGACCCACGTTAATTAAACATGTTTGTTGGTGTGAATGGAGTATTAGCTTTCAAAGAATCTGTATTTAATTTCCTCAAAAACGGGGGGAAAAATAGCCAAAGCTTTTTGTCGGCTGTCAATACTTACATGTACAGTGTAGTGAAACCACTGTTACCCTTATTAAAATGCCCTATCTAAAATACGGAATGACCATTGTGGAATTCAGCTAACAGATAGAAACAATTTCACAGGGTATCAGTATGGAACAATAGCTCTCTTATCAAAATATTACTTTGATGTAAATGATTGTAAACTTAATTTCAGTCATGCTAAATACTGTGATACTTACTGTTCTACGTTAAATTCATTTTTCTTGTTTCCCAAAACATTTGGCAAAGGAAGCAGGGACTCCTTCACAATACGTGGATGACAGCTCTGATTGAAACAGTGAATTTCTAGGTTGCAGGAATTGTACTTTCTCAGTGTCTTCATTGTTTCATCATGTGTGTTGAAAGAGTTCATAAGAACAAGTGGAACAAAGCAACCATATTTATTGTTTAAATGCTGTCAAGAAATAGAAAATATACTTCCTTAACAAAGGTTCCAGCAATATAGTATTGCAAGAGACTTAACCATTAGAGTGTAAGTGTGAAGTGCTAGTTTTCTATCCCATATGAAACATGTGAGCATTAGCCCTACTAATGGAAATGGACCCACACAAGGGCAGAGAAAAACTCTGACCAGGGTGGGAATTGAACCCATGACCTTCGGGTTAGATCACCGCTGCTCTACCGACTGAGCTACAAGGCCAGATGGGAGCAGGCCGTGGGAACTGAAGATGTTAAAGTCACGGCAGTGAACATGTACAAGTACAAGGAAGGGTAACGTTTTTGCAAATGTTGGCCGTTTCAAGAGACTTAACTATTACAGTGTAATGTGAAGTGCTAGTTTTCTACCCCATATGAAACATGTGAGTGCACGGTCTGCATATCAGTCATTAGTGTGTTACCAAGTGTTACATTTTGGCCTCATATCATATCTGAAAAGCAAAACTTCTGCAATGAACTGTCAGCCAATGTACTTTGAAATTTAAAATTTGGTGAAAAACAGACCATGAAGATATTTATCCTATCCCTGTAAAGCCTAGGAAACCAATCCAGCCCACATGACCTTGTTTACATGAAAAGGCCCATCATTGCAGTTAAAGGTAATTAACTGTACAAACTACAATTATATTAATAATCACACTATCTATTATGACAAGTTAATGAGCTCCTACAAACTCATGTTAGGAACTCACCTCAATTTGCTGGACATTCATATCAAGGAAAGTCAAATCACGGCGTAAAGAAATAAGACTCTTGGGTCCTGTGCAGCCCATACTTGTTCCCAAGCCTCCATTGAGTTTTACAACAACTAGTTTGTTCAGAGCATCTTTCACATCAGTTTCCAATGCATCTGATATTTCACTATACTTCAGAATCTAAAAACATAAAAAACATTGCTTTAAAATCACCCAGTAACATGTAAATTGAGATATACCATTGCTTAGAGTTTTTTGTTTAATGATACAGTGTAGCTGCAAGCCATGCAAGTCAACTTATCTTGGTTTTCACTTTCTCTGCATTGTGAAGCAAAAAAGGGTTACCAAGTCAGACTCCAGCATTTCTACAGCATAAAATTACCCAATTACTGCAACTAGTGTTTGGAAAGATTTGGCTCTTGCGGCAGAAACACAGTATGAAGCAGAATAACTTGTCTAATGTAAAAAAAGACAAGCCAACAGCACCAGGACTTCAACTGGTCTCTGTCTCTGACCGACATTACTAAGCAATGAAACACCGAAACAGCGAAATGAAGCACAAAAACACAATGTGTGACCCGACCATACATTGAATACTAACCAACAACGGTTGGATTTGAGATTAAAATATCATTTTAGGACTTATTAGGACTAAAACATTATTGCTCCTAATCTCAGTCTTAATCTGCATCCTAATCTTAATCTCAATGAATTAGGAGCAATAACGTTTTAGGTCTAATTAGGCCTAAAACAATACACAGTATTTAATCTCAAATCCAACCTTTGTTGCTTAGTATTCAATGTATGGTGGGGTCATACACGGTGTTTTGGTGTTTCATTTCGCTGTTCAGTGGTTTAGTAATGTCCTTCCCTGATGTAAGCAATCCTGGTACCAGTACTGTTGTTCAACGGCTGCATGGTTGACGTTTCTAGTGAATAAAGGTGCAAGTTGAAAGTTTTAATCAACACAAAAACTTCAGTGTATGTCCATATAAATGTGCATATACACACCAACTACATTTGAGTAAAGGTGTGTATGAAAACATGGAATTTATTTTGTACTACGGATGGTTATCCAGCATTTGAGTGGCTTGGGTCTCTAAAGTACTGGAAGTCTTTCTCTGGTGTCACAATTCCCTCCTTACTTTAAGAAGGGAGAAATTTTAACTTAACAAACTTCACCTAAAATTTTGCTTTTTGTTATCTTGAAAACACATTGTACTAAAAGGCCAGCTTATCAAAACAAGAGGAAGGCAGTTTCGTAAATGTATTTTCATTTCAGGCCCACAATGTTATCGGAACTTTCAAGAACTGGGCCACAGAGTTCTAACCAATACAATGTACCCAACTATCTAACTTAGACTGCGTAGCTGGTGGTTTTGTCCAAGTAAACAAACAAAAAAACTAACAGTTTTGTCCAAGTGAACAAACAATCATTGAAGCCAAACAAAAGAGTCCCCTTGCGTCTTTGCTGCTCGTTTGTTTGGCTTCACCACTAATTTTTTATTTGCTTGCTCAGTCAAACTTTCCAGCTGTACAGGCTAATCTAACTATGTCTCAACATTTTTTTGACTCACCGATCCCTCTGGAGGGGGATTGATTTTGTCCCAATCGACAGATGGACCTGTTTCCTCTAGAAACCGAGCAAACAACTCTTTGAAGCCTCTGAAGTTCTCTTTTGCTTCCTAGGAAAACATAAAAACAAACCATCAAAGAACAGGCTGCATATGTTGAAGCAGGAATTTTCCCCTTGAATCCTTCCTCCTTTCATTTTTGTGTCACGACTCGCCATGACACTATTGCAATGACAAAAATAATAGTCAAGGGATATCTGTTAACAACACTATTTTATAAATTGATTTTGTTATCCAAATTGCCGATCACTGAAACAAAAAACTATTTCTTTAAAAAGCAAAGAGAAGCTTTGATTGGTGTATAAAGACGATAGATTAACATCACTGATCAATAGTACTTCGCTATTTCCCTCTCGCCGAGTGTTTTATTTTTGGAAAAAAGTTCAAGTACAAGCAAGATCAAGCCAGATTTTGCCTTCAGAAGAATCGCGTAGCTGGGTCTTCAAACATAATGCACAGTATGTAAAGATCCCTGCTAAGCAGGAACAGAGGTCTGAGTTGTGAGCATACACATGACAATAAACTTGTTGCCTATTTATGGGACTGTGCAAAAACATTGCGGCCGTAAGGTATCGGTTAAATCGAAGCATTTGACACCTTCGTCGTCCCGGGGAGGAAATCTGATAAAAAGTGTTGTTTTGGTTTAGAGAAAGTTGATCACTTGACCAACGGTCACTACAAAAACCTACTCATAAATATATTTTTTAAATTCTTTAAAAACTTCCCCATCTCTCAAGTTTGCATTCGTGATTTGCATGATAGTTGATCTGCATTGATGGAATGCTAATATCACAACAATATTAAGATTATTGAGGACAGTATTATTGAGAAAGAAACAAAGATTATTTCAGTTGAAACATAGATATAAAAAGGCTTAAATTAAAAAACTACATGAATTTTCAAGTTTGCATTTATACCCAGTGACAGTTAATTGTTACCGGGTAAATGTTTGTGAAGTTTAATGATTTGTGATTAAAATTCATTAAATATGTTTGAGATGTTGGAAAGTAGTTACATAATAATAGAATAAGAAATGTGCTGTTATTGCAACCTGTTTGCAGACTCTGCATTAGAAAGCTACCACATACAGTAGTAGAGTAATATCGTAACTGTTTAAATTTCCTGGCAGTGGGGGCATTTGATCACCCACAAAAATGGACCTATTATGGGGCATTTGAACGGCTTTTTGGTTCGGGGAGTGGGGAATTTGAACAATAATTAAATTTACTTGAATTTACGTTACCCAAGGCAGGCCTTGGCGGCTGACGGTCACGCGCCCACATACGTGAAATCCATGCTATGTAACATGACATGATCACGTTGTCTACCATTTCAGAAGGTATGGACGTGGGGTTAACTGATAGCTGAGATTCGACCAAAATCTTAACTGTTAGCTGAGAAACGACGTGTTTTTTTACTGATAGCTGAGATTTGTTGACGTGTCTTTTAACTGTTAGCTGAGATATGGCCAAAAATTTAGCTGACAACTGAGAAATGGACGAACACTCAGCTGATAGCTGAGATTCCAGCACCCCCATTCTGACCCTCATTTCAATGCAATCAAATTCGTTACGATAAAGTAGAAAAACTCCTTTTCTATAGTTCTATGAGCTTTTTCATTCGATCCTCGTCTAGGGGTGCGTCTGGGGGGGGCTCATTCCCAGCTCATGTGCAAGTCATTTGGAAGTCAAAAACCTTACAATGATCAATTTACTAATTGCTCACTTAGAGCTTAAAAATCATGAAAATGAAAATGAAAAAACTATGGCTGATAAATTTCTTGGTTGCCTTACCACTCGTCTTTCCTCCGGCGCTGTATCAAGCAACACTGCTAATTCGCTTTCCATTCGCTGGAAAGCATCTTTGCGGGCAACAGCCTTAAACTCCACGACCGGGTCTCCCTAAAAGAAACGCCAAACTCGATCAACGACAAAAGCATAACATGCAGTCAGTTGCATCATGAACTTACCATGGTCTTTCCTCTATGTAATGACACAGCAGAGGTATTCGGAGAAAGGACAATACAATGAAAATTTGGTCCACGAACTGTTACGATGTTTCCTCGTAAACACAGAGACTTGGGTCCAGACTTCCCTCCGTCCTAGCACCAGAGGGAATACTGGTACGGACACAATTAGTGCACTAACATTCTCGTCCCCATCGCCCTTTTCGTTTCTCTTAGTCGGCGGGGCCATGGCACGAGAAACGAAGGGCTCTGGAGACATAGGATTTTCGAATTTTTTTATTGGCTAATGGAAAACAAAGAGATACTAAGCGGAAGTGAAAATGTTCATGAAAACAACATTTATTTTGAACCGTGAATATAGAATATAAAAAGTTACGATAAGCGACAAACATTTTGGGGGATTTTTGCAACGTTCAATTTTGTTATTGTAAGTTTGGCTGCACAAATAAATCGCAAAATCGAAAGTGACATCGCCGGAATTCAGCGGGCGCCGTGATGAAGTTACCGCGGCATGTTTACTCGCAAACAGTGAAGTATCTGTGTCAAATGATGGCAAGATACCGGGTTTTTGTAAGTTTCTTTTTCTGTCAAGTGTTATAAAGTTTGACAATGAAATGAGCGAAGTCAAAACAAAGATCACAATCGCCCAAATCTTGTTTATGCAAAGTCAAAATTTACTCTCCAAGACGCGTACGACGTTATTTATCACCAGGGAATTCCATCATTTTGGAAATAGCAGCTACTTTATTATTCAACTGCGTCACAATTCGTCACTGATTTTGGGGCTCATTTTGTTGAAACTCAAGCACGCTTCCAACAGGCCTGTGAACCCTTCCAGCTTACAGAGCAATACTAAAAACTTCTCCCATATCACATTTCAACCTTAAGCTCGAAAATTCAATACACATGATATTATAATTTACAAAGGCAGAAAATACCACATAATCCTTTTCCAGCGAAAAATTTATTGAAACAAACAACATATTTGCTCTTAGAGGCGAAAACCTCTTCCTATTTCATTGCGTGCGTGAAGACAAGAAACTCAATCGTGTCAAATTACCATGTACAGTACTTCAGATAAACACAGCTCACTTTGATTTCGTCTCGACGGGCGATAGATTGTTGTCGAAGTCCAGTACTCGTCGCGTTTGAGATTCCTGCCTAGTTTATCCAACTGACTTTCCATTATTGAGCTCCATAAGGGTATATTTTGTTTAAGGATCCACTAAAACGCCATTCGCGTTACATGACTTTCGACGCCATTGCAGGCTAAATTAATGATTCTACTGTGTCCACCAGAGAAATCTACACAATTCCACTACCCTCTCGTTCCTAAGAAAATACGCTCAGAAGGCTCTCTGCACAAAGACACCACTTACCAGGGGAGTGACAGGCAAGACTTTTACCGACACGGAAAAAAATAAAAAAACGACGAAATCAACGCAGACCTTGACTGGTTTGCCATAGGCAACCCAGTAAATAGCCGAGCAAACGTTCGCAAATGAGATCGAGTGTCTGCGAGCCGAACAACAGAAGCGTGCAAAGCTCTTGGAACTTCAAAAGAAAGCTGAAGAATCAAGATTGGAATATGAATTCGAAGATGCCATCGCCCAGGAAGAAGGTATGTCAAATAAAGGTGATATTGATGAAGAGTTAAATGAATTACCTTCAGACAGTGTGAACGATCGGGTCTCGCGCTTAGACCTGGAAATTACTGAAAACAATGTTGTTGAAAAACCTCACATGGAGGAAGTTAAATCCACCAAACCAGAGGTCGTAACAGAGGTTTCTAGTGAGCCCCGTAAAAAAGAGACATGTGAATCTCTTATTGCTAAAGGTCAAGCTGAGTTGAAAACCTCTGCCACAGGAGACCCTAGTGTGCAAACGTCAAAGATAGATCAGTTGTTTGAGAAAATGCTGCCAGCCTTTTTGAAAATCATTAAACCAAACGTGCAGAAGTTCAATGGAAATCCACTAGAGTACTCAAAACTCAAAGCAGCATTTAATGTTGAAGTGGATAAAAGGGAAGTTTATGATGCAACAGAGAAGCTTAAATTTCTGTTAGATTCTGTGGATGGAAGTGCAAAATCATGTCTAGCGAAATTCATGCCAGGTTCAGATAAATACGAGGAGGCATGGACTGCGCTCCAGGAGCGTTTTGGTCGTGTAGACACAGTGGTATCAGCTGCGGAGAAACGTATGGATCAGTTTCCGACCATAGTGAAAGAAAATAGTGTGCAGATCCGGCAGTATCAAGAAATAGTTTCTGAATTGATAGGCATTTTCAAAGAGCATAACTTTCTTCACGAGCTTAGCTCGCAAGTCCCTGAAGCAACTGTTTCTAAACTTCCCACACGCCTTTGCGGCAGATGGGCCGAGTTTGTTGAAGGAAAACTGAAATTGTCAACCTGGGATTCATTTGCAAATTGGCTAGAGAAAGAGGCAAAAATTAGTGAGTCCAAGCAGCGGTGGATGCCAGAGAAGAGAGAGTGGAAGCGTTCAGATACATCTAAAGTTGATAGGCGTAAGCCAGCTGACAGATCCCAACCTGGGCTGTTTGCAGGAGCCACGGGAGAATCTTTACGCGCCAGCTGTGGAACAAAGTGCCCAATTCACCAGTCCACTAATCACACTTTGCAAGAGTGCAAACGATTTCAGGGAATGTTGACTAGCGAGAAGGAGAAAGTTGTCGAAGAACACAAACTATGCTTATGTTGTCTATTACCCGGTCATCGTCTGCGTAAATGTCGTAGTAAGAATAGATGCAAAATTGAAAACTGTGACATGCGTCATCATACCCTTGTACATGAAGTCGACTTGAGATTTATTGAACGGGCAAAAGCGAAACGTGAATCAGAACAAGTGCCAGAAGTTGAGAGAAACCCAGCTCCTGTCTCCCTGGAAGGTAGAGACTCATCACCACGTCAGGCTGTGGAGCCTCTTGAGGAGTATCAACAATCAGCGTACACAGGTTGTGAGACTGGTGGTCTTGCTTTGGTTGAAGTACTTCCCATAGTTGTCTTTGGAGAAACAGGAAAACAGCAGGTGATGGCATTGCGTGATTCAGGCTGTAACACAACGCTTGTAGATGAAAGCTTAGCGCTCTCACTTGGGCTTCAAGGCAAAGAGATAGATCTCGAAATTCAAGGAGTAAATGCGCAGAAGGTGTTTGCTTCCCAGCACATCAAGAAATGCCATGTCGCACGAGTCGGAAAAGAGGAAGTCAAGTACTCCTTGCGAGATGTGAAGACAATTCCTAGCCTGAATGGTCCGGATCAGAAGTTGAAGTGGTCAACAATCAAGCATGAGTATCAACATCTGAAGAACTTGGACTTGCGTGACACTGACACGGGTTCAGTGCAACTCATAATTGGAACTAACAACTCTGACTTGATTCTACCAAGACAAATTCTGAAACCCTCAGGTCAACCGGAACTTGACAGGGTACCTTATGCTGTTGAGACCCCACTTGGATGGGCGGTACACTAATTGGTTACCTGGTGAGCGAAGAGTAGCATCTCCATACAATGGGTTCAAAGTGTATGAAAGAAGTTCAGTTGAAAATGAGGAGCTGAAGCAGCTGGTCATGGCTCAGTCAGAGATAGAAACCTTGGGCGTGGTCAAGCTAGCTGATCCAACCCGTTCGATTGAGGACAAGCGAGCATTGTCACTGATGGAAAAGACAACCTTTAAGAGTGTGAATGAAGATGCGTATGTGTCAGGTCTACTGTGGAGAGATGAGGAATCATCTCTGCCCAACAATTACGGAATGGCAAAGAGGAGGCTACAATCCCTAGAGAAGAAGTTTGAGAGCTGTCCCGAGATCAGAGAGAGATATGCAAAGTCAATCCAGGATGACATTGAGAAGGGCTCTGTGAAGAAACTGAGTGAAGGGGAAGTACGGTGCGATAGTAAAGTGACTTGGTACTTACCACAAAGATTTGTCATTAATCCCAAAAAACCTGATCGCCTCAGAAGAGTCTACGATGCATCAGCAAAATTCACGGGACAAAGTTTGAACGATAAGATCTACACAGAACCAGATCTTCTGTCCTCTCTGTTTGGAGTTTTCCTCAGGTTTTGCGAAGGAAGAATTGCAATGGCCGCTGATGTGAAAGAAATGTACCATATGCTCCGTCTCCCTGATCGTGATAAGCCAGCATTGAGATTCTTATGGAGAGACTCTCTGACAGAAGAACCAAGCGTGTACCAGTTCGAGAGAACAGTGTTTGGAGAAGTGTCTGCGCCATCCAGAGCGAACTACACTATGAGGCGAAATGCTGATGAGAATGGGGGAGATTTACCTTTGGGTGTGAAAGCCGTCTACCAGCACTTTTACATGGATGATGGTCTACCGTCAACAGATTCTTGCGAGGAAGCTATTGAAATGAGGAAGCAGATGACAGAGTTGCTGCGTCGTGGAGGTTTCCGCCTACACAAGTGGCTGACAAATGACCCAGACGTCTTGGCAACCATCCCGGAGCAGGATAGATCTCCACGATTCCTCGAACTGAGTGAAGATAAGTTACCAACAGACAGAACTTTGGGCGTCATTTGGGATGCCCAAGAAGATATGCTCCAGTTTACCGGACTGAAGGATGATCCAGGTACGACGAAGAGGAAGATCTTGAGTCAAGCATTCTCTGTTTGGGATCCGCGAGGACTTCTCCTCACATTCTCAATCAGAAGTAAAATCATCCTGCAGAATCTAAATCGTATGAAGTACGGATGGGATGACGAGTTGAAAGAAGCTGATCTTCGAGAGTGGCGTGAATGGCGCAAGGAAGCAGAAAAGCTTGATGAAGTGAGAATTCCGAGAGCTCTTATCCAAGAACAGAAACCTGTACGAGAGACTGCACTTCATGTGTTTTGCGACGCTAGCCAGAATGCCTATGGCGCGTGTGACTACCTAAGACGAGCGTTTATAGATGACACAGTAGAGTGTAGTCTTATAGAGGAAAAAGGCCGTGTTACCCCATTAAAGTCACAGTCTATCTGCCGATTGGAGCTCATGGGAGCTTTAGTTGCTGTGCGGTTAACTCAATCACTGGTAGAAGAAATGGTTACAAAGATAGAGAAGATAACTTTCTGGAGTGACTCTACCACAGTCCTACATTGGATCCGCCAGACGAGCTCCACTTACAAAGCATTCGTCGGTAACCGGGTGTCTGAGATTCACACAATCATGAGCAGTCTGGAGGCCACACTAGGGGCGGGCGCTGTGAGTTGGAGATATGTGCCGACAGAGGCTAACCCTGCAGATGACATCACCCGGGGACTAAGTCCTACGGAACTTGGCGCGGGCTTTCGCTATATTAGTGGACCCAAGTTCCTGTATGAATCAGCAGAGCTCTGGCCAGAACATAAAGTCAAAGCGCCCTGCAAGAACGATGACATCAAAGAAAAGCAGAAGGAAAGATGGGCTGGAGCATCTCAGGAAAACAAGGTCCTGTTAGGGTGGAAGAAGTATTCGTCACTGACCAAACTAAGAAGAGTTACGGCTTATGTGATGCGATTTGCAAACAATGTAAGAGCTAGGAAGGAAGTACGTCTACTGGGAGCACTTACGTCGAACGAATTGAGAGCTGCTCAGAATCATCTTGTGAAGAGGGCGCAAGTTGAATCATTCGGCGAGGAGATACAGTGTCTGAAGATAGGTGAGGAGATCCACAAGAAGAGTAGAATTAAATCTCTTGACCCAAGGTTGGAAGATGGGTTCTTGGTTGTCGGTGGAAGGCTGCAGAGAGCACAATGCCTACCTTACAGAACACGACATCCCAAAATAATTGACTCGCGCCATGAACTTGCACCGCTGATCGTCGAAGAAATGCATCGTATCTACTACCACCCGCCAACTGAGCACCTGCATAATCAAATTCGGCAGGAGTATTGGATCATCCATGGTCGCCAGGTAGTGCGAAGCGCGAAATTCAAGTGCAACTACTGTTATCGTCAGACAGTAAAGCCTCAAGAGCAGCAAATGGGTAGTCTACCAGAGTGCCGACTTGAGCCAGGAATGGTGTTCAGGAACACTGGAGTTGACTTTTTTGGACCTGTGTTAAGGAAAGACGCAGTGAAGTTAAAGTATACGGGTGCTTGTTCACTTGCATGAGTACTAGAGCGTGCCACCTTGAACTTGTGGATGATCTTTCAACAGATCATTTCATCATGGCATTGAAAAGGTTCATTGCGCGACGTGGACGACCGCAGAGCATCCACAGCGATAATGGAACGAACTTTGTTGGTGCAAATAATGAGTTGCGGAAATGCATCAAACATACCGGGATGAAGAGATACAAAACTTCTGTGCTCCTAAGGAAATCGAGTGGAAATTTCAGCTGCCAAGTGCCCCGCACTTTGGAGGTGCATGGGAGAGGCTAGTACAGTGCACACCAAGAAGACGCTGAAGACAGTTCTGGCGGACAGGGCTGTTTCCAAAGAAGTGCTGAGAACCGCACTAGTCGAAGCAGAAGGAATACTAAACAGTCGACCGATTACTCATGTGTCCAATGATGCAGGGGACATTGAAGCGTTAACCCCAAACCATTTCTTGCTGTTGCGGGCAAATCCGAGTTATGAAGATGCTGAAGTTAGTGACATAGAGATTAACTCGACAAAGATGTGGCGACAGTCCCAAGCGCTAGCTAATTTCTTCTGGAGACGTTTTACCAAAGAGTACCTTTCTAGCCTGACAGAAAGGAAGAAGTGGAAAGAGAAGAAACAGAACCTCAAAGAAGGAGATGTTGTCCTAGTTGCTGAGCCAAATCAGTCGCGAGGTGTATGGCCGTTGGGCAGAATCGTGTCTACTCATCCTGGGCAGGATAGGTTAGTTCGAGCTGTTACAGTACGAACTCAGTTCGGAGAGTATAAAAGGCCAATCACAAAACTTTGCTTAGTACAGGAGGCGGAAGAGTAGAACTTAAAATCGTCTCGACAAACATTGTGTCTCGACTAGGGGCGGGGATGTGCCTCCTGCTTCCTGAACTTTTATTTTCGGTCGCGTTGCTATGATACCAATGACGTCAGCCAGTTGCTAGGGACCTCGTCCGCACGTGTAAAGGAGATGAGTTGAGTTTTTGTCAAAATGTGCGTGAGAAAGCGATGTTGTTGAACGTTCTGAATGTAAAATCGGAGAATAAAGTTGCACAAAACGAACCAGCAGAGTTTTATCGTCGCCCAGCAGCGACAATGAGAATAAGAGTTAGAACTAGCTCCATTTCATCTGTACAATACTGAAAAGCTTGCCCCTGCTCAATCGTAGCTAATGTAAAATGTCTTTCATCACTATAGAAACTGTAACATCCTGTAATGTTCAGTCCTCTCGCTTCTCTTTAACAAAACTCTCCATGCAGTCTCGATTTGGCCCGTGATTTCCTCTCACACGCCCCGTCCCTAGACTGCCTATGATTTGCTGTGTTTCCATAGCAACTTCCGTATCGCACTCTGTACTGAACTTATTTATGCATTCGTCATTGACCAATCAGAAATGCGATATCCTGTTGCCGAGTATGTAATAAATTTATATACGGCACTCTATAACTCAAGTCTAAGTAGCAACTTAATGCACATACTTCTACCTTTTACGTATTCTTCACAGGGTGTCCGCTCTGATTCCAGTCACAACTATACAAAAGAAAAAAAGCTTGCCTGTGTGCCCTAACTACTCGCATCTGCTACTGGTTTTCACTGGTCGACAAAGATTTTCTTACCGTTTAATTGAAACAAAGCTGAAGTCAATTCCACGGCAACAGAGGTTAGCTGCAAAAAAATTACCTTAATCAGCTGTTTTGCTCCCACCCTAGAGCTAGGGTAACCCTAGCACTCACATAGGGTAACCCTAGCTGCCTTGTAAACACGTCGTTGAAAAAAGCGCTAGGGTAACCCTCTTGCTAGGGTAACCCTAGCGTTAGGGTTTAACCTACCTGCTTGTAAACAAGCCTTTAGAGTGTGCCAATTTTAAAACCTGATACTGTCTGACTTTTTTAAAATTTGTTTTATTATTTTTCTTTTTGCTTTCTTCTTTATAGTATTGGATTCGAACACACATCCATTGATAGACGATAAGGATAGAAAATGGCGAGACAACGCGCCCTGAGATCACGCTTGCTGAGGCACAAAATTTTGTAAACTGAACTGATGCACGCGCAATGAATTTGAGACGAACCAAAAATTAGTTCAGTTGTTAAGTAGGCCATGACTTCAAATAATAGCTAACCATTATCCGAAAATTAATGGTCAAATAGAGAAGAAATCTGTTTACAAACATCGCTTTTATCATTCAAATTTGCCAACCACAGGAACAAAAGACCTTTTGTTTCGACAGCCAATGAAGCTCGGGTTGGCACAATAATGACAATAGGTGACGTCAACCATAACTTCTCTATGAGGCTTTGGGTTTGTTAGTTTCTACATAATTGTGTGATCCGGATGTCATGCACAATTTCTTCCACAGACTCGTGCCACCGACAAATCAGAAGAGCGAACTTGGAAGGACCTGCGCCGTGTTGTTATGCAAACTGCCATTATTACAAAATCTTCCCGGCTTCCGATGAAAGGCTGCTTTTCGATCAATGACCTGGGCCACAGCACGGTAGAGGGTGAGCCGGCAAGTTTCTCTCTATAAACAGAAAGAGAAAGCTTTTTGTGACTAAAACGAGTTTAATTAATGAATCAAACCAGAGGACTACAGACTCTGCAAGTTTCTTTTTCATTTTGGCACATTCATCTTCCGTTAATTCGCTGTAAATATGTAAAAAAGCTGGAATCAGCACATGATTCAAGAATGATGCAACACGTTGTTCATCATGATGTCAGCAGCCTCATTTCTTTCTACTATATACACGTTTCACTTCGTTTCACTTGTGGAAGGAAATGGAATCATTGCAAGGGACAAATGTGACTTGCACGTATCAGTCACCTTCCTTGTTGTCAAAGAACCCTGTATTCCCGGCCTGAATTCAAGTTTTAGGCAGGGAGTACAAGAAGTGAACTTAGAGCGATATCGAAGGTTTTTCGCAATTATTCAGGCTCATTTTCTTTACACACCATTATGTAAGTAACCTACGACAGGATTTGTATAAACAATTTTGAAGAAAAGATATACCGGAGTAGACATGCCACTTCAGTCCTACCTGTGAGCAAGTAAAGGTATTTTACTGTCGAATATTCACGTTTCAATTTGCTTATTTGGTCACGTTTTGGAGATTCGGTTTTAGGGAGATTGAGCGAGGAAATGAACTGACATTTCGCATGCCAGGACTGAAGTCTCTTCCAAATTATTAAAGACGGAAACACACTAAACAAGGCGTGGTATTTGTGATAAAAAAGCCTGTCACGGCAATCAGTCGGTGACGTGTTATGAGGTGTTCCCAGCCGTTCTTTTTTTAATAATCCCCAGTCCCTTTTCTTCCCACAGAAATATCGTGACGCACGTGCAGCAATAACACATTGAACCAACATTGGCGTTGACGTCTTGCTAGCAGGGAACCTAGGGCAACGGTAACGAGAGAGTCGTCTCAATATACGGATCTGCGTTATTGTAAATCACTTCGCGACTATTTAAACTCTTCATATCATAGAACTGTGGCCTGTTTCTCAAAAGTCCCGAAACTTTTCGGGCCTCTTTCGGGTGCCACAATTCCCTTTATATCTTCGCAACGACGAGGTTCTAAGCCATCATACTACGCAATCCTCTTAGGTTTTCTTACATTAAAAACATGTTAAAGGATCAGCTTTTCAAAATAAGCGGATTGCAGATTGACAACTGGCTTTTCGGGCCCGAAAGTTCTCGGGACTTTCGAGAAACAGGCCCCACTGGAAACGAAACGATATAAAGGGCGCTTCAGTAAACTCAGAATGTGGAAAAAATATCCTCTCGTGCATATCCACTAAACTTCAAAACTGTTTTTTTAGCAAATCCAACTGTAAGGCAGTCTCTCCGAGAAAAAAGAACGACTGGTTTTTATTCAGTATAATTAATTACCATAACGAGGCCAAGTGAACGCGGCCACACCTGTGTCTTAAACCTGTATCGTTCAGAAAAGCGTCGCGCCGGCGCAAACTCTATTCAATACTTGCACAAATCCCATAATACACCTCTTTTACCCCCAAAATTCTACATAGGCATTGTTTTCGACTTCTCTTGGGACATTTTCATGTCCCAGGAGAAATTGCAAACAATGCTTATGCAAAAGTTTTGGGGAGTAAGAGAGGTGTATTATGGGATTGTGCAAGTAGTGAATTTGCAACTGTGATGCGAACCAAATGGGAGGAAAAACGTATGGCTGCCACGTTTCTTGCTAGGGCCGAAAAGTACATTTCAGCTTGCTTCAAAACATCCAGCCATGTGGATGTTTTGAAGCAAGCAACCGTGGACAAATGTGGATGTGCATATCGACCACAGAGCACTTGATTTGCGATAAACCTCAGGGAAGCTGAAAGATTGGAAAGAAAAGTCAACATGATTAAAAATGGATAACAGGGAAAAGACAACTAAACACCAAACAACAAGCGAGAAGTCAAAAGATCATCCGGTACTTTTTCTTTTAATTCTTTAAGCCAATGGTGTGAATGTTTACTCCAGGTTTACGGCCACTGACAAGCTGGCATAAATGCTCTCTTTACCTCTAAATTTCATAATACAAATGTCTTTTAGAAAGTTTCACTTTCATGGCTGCTAGCTTTATAAGCAATACAAATAATTTGTTAATCAAAACTAAGGAGTCCAATTCCCACAGAATACCTGGTGATCATCGTCTTAGCCAATCGCAGCCAAGCGCAGGAAATGGTACTCTGACAATGATTACAATCGCAGCACAACTTGAAACGGAGGCCATTCTCCCAATGAACAATGAAGTCATTAACTTGAGCATTTCCTCTGAGAAAACATCGATTTTCCTATACATATTTAAGTATGGATTGGATTTTTAACCGAATTTCACTGCAACCATTTTTTATTTGCAGTTCAAAAATATGCGACTGTAATTTATAGAAAAACAACCCGCTAATTCACCCCAATTATTCGCATCGTATTAAATATTATTTTCGGTATAATTAAATATCCTTTAGAATACGAATGGAATTGTATGTAAGCAAGAATATTTTAGCGCGAAAATGGAAAATTCTGCATTTTGTACTGTTGTTTGTTCCCTTTCTACAATTTCTTTTATATTTTGCGAGCTGCACGCTCATTAGATTCTATGAAACACGCCTTGCATTTACAAAAATTTAAATATACGCAAGATCCCACTATAGTTCTACATAATGTATTAACATAAATTTATCTTTAACCTGGAGCGTGTTGCAAAACGAATGCAAGCAAATACAAGAATACCAACAAAGGAAAGTTGTGCATTTGATGTTTTTAAATTTTTGCTTTTTCGATCGTTAAATGGAGAGAAAATATCGCCGGAGCACTCTTTGCATTGCGTAACGTTAGATATAATTTATCTACGAGGATAACGTGCTCAATTAATTTTCAATATTAAGAAAAAATTTTCTAATATAATTTTTTTTAAAGAACTATAAATACAATATATATCTACTAAGTGTGTTTATCAACTAGCCATTAATGTGCACCAATCGGATAAACTGTCGTTTCAAAGGAAACAGTTGTATTTCTACACGGAGATCTGAAAAAGCCCGTGGCTAATTCACTCTGCAGTGAAGTAACTCCAATTAGTTAAGAGTGATTTTCATAGCACTCAAGATTCATTACAATTGAGACTTGTGACGACACCATGTAAAGTGTTTTCAAAACACATTTCATACGGAAAACTCGCTAAGACAAAAGAAAACATAAATCCTTGAGGCCTATCTGGTCATGGGGGCGTCAGGTAGCTCCTAAGATGAGCGATACTGAGAGGCTGATTTCTGGATAACACGTCGATTAAACGCCACGGAAGAGAAGAAGCCCCAAGGTGAACCTTCAAGAACAAAACACGAAAAGCATGAGATAAACAGAACTATGAATAGGCACAATTGTAAATAATTTTAAATTTAGCTAAGGTGTACTTTGTTGTGGAAATAGTGTCCCCAATTAGTTTTTCTTAAGCTAAATACTATTGACACTCAAAGTCCGTCCGTCCGTTCGTTCGTCCATCCGTCCGTCCGTCCTTCCATCCTTCGAGGGCACCTCCATCAAGAAAGGCGGATTGCGGTCTTCACAAGCTCACCTTAGTGATGTACCAAACCAGGGAGGCGTTCTGGCCATCGACACGAACAGGTTCCACGATCCATCCACTTGACATAATCTGCGGAAGAAACAGGATTCTACGTAGCACAATAATAGTCCACAAGATTCTACACCGCGTAATCTATCAAAACCATGAATGCAATTTTATACATTAAAATACAAACCTGTCCACGAATGACAGAAGGCGAAGGTGGACACTTGGGATGTTCAATCGATTGTGATGCAATTACGTACTTTTTACCCTGAAAGAGAAGACAGCACACGAATAACCTGAAGTAATAATAATCGTTTTAAAATTAAATACCGACAAGACAAAATCTATTTTTGTAACTGGGCATAGACTACGCACTAAGATTAGCGTTCCCAATGTCGATGAGATGAGAGTTTATACCAATAATTGGGAAGTTTTAGACAACACCACAAGTCATAAGTTACTTGGAGCATGTCGTACACTTATGAAAGAAAGCAGCAAAAGGTGTAGGTATTCTTAAATCAATCAAACAACATCTCCCTCTAAATGACCGCATACTTATTTTAGGAAGGTATCCAAACGGCTTTTGGCGAAGGTAACACATTTGTTCGCAAGACCGAGCTATTACCATGACTACGGACAGCAAAAGTACACAAATAAGCTATGTTCACCTTGTCCATTTTTCCAATTATGTAACGGAATACAATTTACAAACTTGAAAAAAGAGGAGTAATTCATATCAATTTTTTTGCGTGCGACAAATTGTGTTTTGCACGCTCGCGAGATGTTCCTCCCTCCAGGACCGCCTCTAGTTTTACTCACCTCCATGCGTTCTTTAGAAATGTAACAGAAGTCACGCGAGTGGGTCATGAAGCACTGGTTTGTCTCATGAAACATGTAAACTGCAGATATCAAACAGAACGAGGATCACAAATTGAGTGTCGAAAGTAATCTAAGAGACCGACAACGCTTATTGATTGGCGAGAAAAAATGAGGCGCAACATACTCAGCCAATCAAGAAAAGCAAGTAAAACCAATTGCGACTAGATCTTATGCGTATTTCCGCGTTCACTGGCTGTATGTACTTGCCGTGCCACGTGATTGGCTCATGTTACTCTCTGCTTTTGTTATATATGGCCGAAGTTGCCCTGTACATCGTATACTGGACTTGATTCATTTCATTACGAGCAAACTCGTAGAGTATAAAATTCCGCTTGGGGAGTTTTGTCGGACACAAATTTAAGTTCGACTACATCAACAAGCAAAATATCTCCAGTTTCGTCGGCGATTGTTCTGATTGATAAAGAAATTATTTTGGGTTTGAAGCACTCAACTTTAAAACCGCCGGTAGCAGGCTGAATACTCGGCAAGCGAGACAGGAAACAGGAATAAAAGAAAAAGGAAATTCGATACCTACCGACTTTGAGCCCTTCTTCAACGTGCTCTATGATGCTTATTTTCTGCAAATAAAAACAAACAAACAAATAAATAAATACTAAAAAAGAAAGGCACCTTGGTAAAATGGGGATGCACTTTTGAAGCCTGTGTACATCCGCCTCCTTCCCTGGAAAAAATCAGGGAAAGCGGGGAGGAGGCTGATGTACAAAGGCTACACTTTTGTTGCGAAATATTAATGTTATGGCTACTTTCTCAGCGATATTTTCAGATTTCGAAAAACAAAAACAAAACATGAACCAACGGTACTTTTACGGCGAAAATGTAGCCGAAATGTGGCAATCACTTTTCACAGCTTGGTGTTTGCATATTAAAATGACAAGAATTCCTTCTTCCTGGTGTTGATAAGTCAGGAAAATCTCCGACGATCGAACAGGACCGAGGATTTACCGAACGTCTCCTGTGGATGGCGCGAGACAAATCGGAAAAAAATCGGGAAAATTTCTTTTTTCACGACGCATCCATGATTCTAGTCATGATTGGCGATAATGCCCGAAAAAAAAACTTGTACTGCGGGTTCGGGTTTAGCTTGCTATCCTCTAAGTAGCTTCGCTCTGGTCACTATTCTCCTTTCGAAAAAACAACCCTGTGACAGATATCCGGCTGTTTCTCGATATCTAGTCAGAGACGGCAGAGAAACGGTGAAATCCCGATCCTCTCGGATTTTCCCGACGTATGAAAAATATGTTTTACCTTGAGCATGTTGTCATAAATGTATCTGGACAACGGATTCTTGACTGCCTCCCAAACGGTCCTCGGTGATGCCTTGATGACTCCACGACCCATAAAACTAAAAGAAAAAAACCAATCGTCTTGTATTGGAACGATTAATTTCTTTTCTAAAAAAATCGACTTTCAGGTTAGGTCATCGCCGCCATGTGGGTGCGAACCATAGGCACCCTACTTGAGTGATCTTTCAGATCTTTCTATTTTCAGATGTTGACTTCTTTTAATTTATGCACGTGTGACGTAAACGGAGACATTGGGCGACGATTGGCTATGGCAGGAAAACCGTTCTCAATATTGACGATCTGAAAACAACTACAAGGAGAGATATGGGAGTTGTTGACTTCGAGTCATTGAGTCCTTAGCTTCTTTCGTTTACACGGCCAGCGACATGGAAGCTAGCGACGACATAATGGTCACGTTGTTACAACTAAAGGTCAGTTGTTGCAACTTAAGTTGAAAAACTGAACCAATTTTCGAGTCCTTCAAACAGGAGTCTGGTCAATGACCGTCTGAAACTAGTTGTAATGCTTGTTCTGCATTTTCTTCCACGAAAAACGCGCAAGAACTGTAATGAGTCCAAAGCAAAATAGAAGAATACCTTCACATGATAAAAACTCGAAATTTGTCAAAGAAATGACAGTAGACGCAAGGGGAAACGCAAATGCATTCGTTTTCTTCCTTTTCTTGCGTTCGCCTTGTTAATAGGTGAAGCTTAAGACCAAAACCAAGACAAAGGCAAAAGCGCTCGGTACTTTATTATGAACGGTACTGCCTTTGCCCATGTGTTTCCAGAGAAAGCAGGCCTTAAAATGTGACACTTGATCGAAAATCTCTGAAAGCTAGTTGAGATTATAAACGCTAATAAAACAAGTGAATGGCCAGAGCGGGATTCGAAATCAGAGAATTTGCACGCAAATGCCCATTTTCACCCAAGAGATATTGCGCGCAGCGTTAAATCTCGCACAGACGGAAAATCCGAAAATCACCCAATCAAAACGCTGGAACTATTCCAAAACAACACAAGCGCGCAATATATTTTGGGTGAACATGGGCCTCAAACTCACTGGGCCGGGATGTCTCCGTATTTTTAACTTTTAAAGTGGTACTATGATAAAAAAAATTACTTCCTTTTTTTTGTCAGATTTTGAAAGTATGTTTGCATAACACCTGCCTGGCAAAATTTTGAGCTTTGATTTTTGTCCAAAGGCTGTTTACTTTGAGTGTAAGTTTTGGATTTCACGGTCCGCCATTACTCACGTTCAAAACTGACCAACTGGACCTCAGAGGGTTGGATCTAGCGAATAGTGACGTCATTCACTCAATAGCTTAAAATTTAAGCGTGTAAACGCAGTTTATTATGTATGCAAAACACGACTTTAAAATCTGAAAGCCCGAAACTCACGAACTACATGTTAATTCAGTCGCGTACAAACGCATTGCATTCTTAAACTTGTGAGTCTTTGACGTCATTTCTCCTGGATTCAGCTCTCTCAAAATTAAACAGGAAATATCCCAGTTAACATAAACAAGTGTCTTTTTGAAATTAAGGCTTAAAACTTGGGAAACCTAGTGTTTAGTTAACATAGTTTTGAAATCCAAAGAAAAAAAAGATTTGATTTTTTGATCATAGTACCACTTTAACGACTAAACGGATTTTTGCCACCAGTCAAGCGAGCATTGGACAGATGAAAAGAATGTTTAATAGAGGAAATATTTACCAATGCATGATCCCTGCATGGCTTTCTTCTCGTTTTCTGGCAATCGTCACATCCTTCTGAATGCTATAGTATCTGAAATTTAGATGATTAACATACATGGTTCGTTTGTAAAAAATCAAGTAATTAAGGGCTATAACGCTCTCACGGATTTCTTTCGGATTTATCAATACTACAGACTCAGTTTGAGATTATATCCGTCTATGGTAAGTGTTAAATTCCCGGGACAATAAGATGTTCAATTAATAGGATGCCGTCCCCATCTGGCCTTGTAGGTCGGCGGACAGATGAACAGTGATCTAATCCGGCGGTCGAAGGGTTCAATTTCCACTCGGGGGAATTTCCACACTAGAGCTAACTGACGCTGATATGGCCCGATTTCTTTGAAATTTCTCAGCTCTCCAAAGGCACATACTCTTATTTAGTTATTTAAACAATTCTTGGTTTACATCCACGTGATGAGACGGTAATGTTGGTGTAAAAAACAACAGAAAAATGGCCTCACAAGTTTTGCATAATAACAGAGTCAAATTCCCAAAAGACATTTTACTGCATTGTTCTGTACACAAACATGGCCGACGTGACGTCAGATGTAAACCATCAATATTTGCGGTAAGAACAGTCGGGCCAGTAGAGTATTTTTCTAGCGAAACAAAAGGAAACGTTTGCATGATAACAGAGCTCAATTCCCAGAGGATTAGTAGGGTACAACAAACATGGCCGCCGATCCATTGTTTCGAAACACCAACATGGCCGCCATGACATCACGTGGAAACACTCTTATTCACTACTTGCACAATCCTATAATACACCTCTATTACCCCCCAGGGGCCGGTTGTTCGAAGCATGGTTAGCGCTAACCGTTGGTTACGAGGTATCAAAACCCATAGGTTTCCATGGTATTTAACGCTGATTAGCGCTAACCACGCTTCGAGCAACCCAGGCCAGGACGTTTGCATAACCATTGTTTGCAATTTCTCCTGGGACATGAAAATGTCCCAAGAGAAATCAAAAACAATGCCTATGCAGATTTTTGGGGGGTAAAAGAGGTGTATTATGGGATTTGTGCAAGAAGTGAGTAACTTTTTTGCTAAGGGAAGAAATTGTGCTGCACGAATTTTCTCGTTCCCAAGCAATTGTTTGCTCAAAGAGTGAAACGTGGGTTCGAGAACTGAACCCACAGTGCTTTAATCCTTTCACCACCATATAAGGATTTGTATGAGTTTATTCCCCAGAACGTCGAGATGATGCCTTCTGTTTCGGACTGAATTTCAATATATCGAAAGTGGGCTATTGACAAATAAAATCGTCTGGCGTTAGACATGCTAAAATCTGTAATACACGTAATACACCTCATTCCAAAATGGCCGCCAT
>OX421455.1:36218326-36223326 GCA_949126865.1 Montipora capitata | reverse complement strand
AGATTCTACCGTAACTTATAGCAGGAGTGGGCGCTTCTCCAATCCCGTCGCATGCATAACTTGTCCCCAGTGATACTGGTACTCATTTTACCCACCACAAATGGAGGGAAAGCTGAGTGAACTTTGGAGCGCACGAGCTAGGATTCGTACCCGGAGCGCTGAGATGCAGTCCGCGAGTGATATCAACTACACTACGCGCACTCAGTTTTGTACAAGACCACCTTAAAAAAATCCAGTTTCAAACTCAAGCATGCTCATCCTTGAAAACGTAATCGTATTTAAACTACCCGCTAACAAACTTATCGGTGACTGATTGCCAAGACCGCACATGATATGATATTTGGACATGGGTTGAGTTCGAGCAGGCTCTCCAGTTCAAAAGTTTTCGTCGCAGCAAGAAGCATACGATGGGCGAAGAAGCCCGAAGATTGGGGTCAATCTTCCAACCCTCTGGCCTTTCCGCTGCTTCTAAGCCGTTCGCATTATTCCCAATGCCTCGACAAACTGGAGAACTTTAGGACAAGGAAAAAAAAAAAAAACAGTTTTTACCACGATCCAATAATCTCATTTCGGTCGTGGTTAAATAAGGATAACTGGCAACAGGCTGGGGCAAAGCTTTCACTTCTTTCAGTCCTGTTTTCAAAACGCTGACCCATTTCACAACCTCGTTCACTGGGCTTTTATGCCCGCAATTCCCTCGGCGAAAAGAGCCCTTGGACGAGGTTATGCACAGAAAATATTAAATGAAATCATGTTGTTATCGCGGGTGACTTGGATAAAACAATAGCATCATTCATCATTATGATCTGTAGTTCGTAAGCTCTATAGCTGAGTTACATTGCACTAGTTTCAGGACATAAGTCCGCTTATTACTGATAGAAAGGAAATGTCAAAAGGTACAAATCGCACAAATACTAAAGGGGGATTTACTAATTTATTATAACTTCAAATTGGCTCATTTTAAAATAAGTTAAACTTACTTTATTTCTTCTAAGGACTCGTTTCCAGTTGGAGAGTCCACTTCAACTCTGCAAAAATAAAGTTTACTTAACAGGTGGTTTTCAACCATTATCTAGAAACGCTGATAACATTGAGGAAATGTACAAATGCTGAGTAACGAACAAAAGAAGATAATTCTCCACTTGCACAAATCCCATAATACAGCTCTCTTACCCCCAAAAATTTGCTTACGCAGCGTTTTCGACATGAACATGTCCCAAGAGAATTGCAAACAATGATTTTGCAAAATTTTGGCGGAGGGGGGGGGGGGGGGGGGGTAAAAGAGGTGTATTATGGGATTTGTGCAAGTAGAGAATAAGCGACGCAACGTTTGAATCATCCAACATGGCGGCTGTAACAAACAAAACCACAATAACTTACTTTGTATGCGAGCAAGAAGCTGTTCGGATTGATTATCAGCTTGCCGAAATGTCCATTTACTGAATATTTTTTTTGCCTGGCCGATTCGTAGCGAAGGCGTCAAAAGGTGGCTGTTAAAATGACCTCTTACCCTGAGTCAAACGTCATCGGTGAAGATACATCAGAGCGCATACTTAGGTCTCCATGACTACCACGGACCGGGGACATATGGAAATTTGACAATGACTCGGTGGATTCCTAAGGACGAAGAAAAACGATGAAAAAGAATTAAGACAAATTAAGATTACTCAACAACAATCTCATTCGATCAGATATGAAGATTTCTTTTGATCTTCTGAAATTTTCATTTCCAAAATATCCTACTGTAAATACTTACTGTTACGAGGAGTCCTGAGCGCCGTTTCTCTCTCAGTTTGGCCGCCTCAGTTGGATAATTAAACTTGAATACATCACTCTTTCCAAGAACGATAACATCGCCTAGCAAAAACAAAAAGCCGTAATTAGGCGAAAGGAGGGTCAAAAGAAACGTAGTGAATCATGTAGTGGAGAAAAAAAGAAGAAGTCTTTATAGAGGTTGTAACAAGCTCCTTCCCGCCGCCACGAAGTGTTGTCCCGCGTACGGTACAATCTTCCGAGCTTGGCACATATCGCAGAAGTCTCTAAAGAACCACATTCCTTCACTTTTCATACAGATATGGCACACCGCCATTTTCCCGCCCTTGGCACCAGTACCAAGGGTGCGTCAGGTTTGGCGCCAGTTCCTTATGTTCCTGCTCTTTGGAACTATTTCAAGGTGTCTTTGCGCGAAGCTCTGTCTGGGTCATGGTATCTGCGCTATCGTTGTTCAGATGGGGAAGCCCCGATCACCACATAATACAAGCCACCAAAAAGCCGCAACACCAGCCTACATTACCTTGATTCAAACTTGTAGATTGTGTGATCGCCACGCCATTCACCCAGCACAGTGCAGATATCGGCTCCAGTTTAACTCCTTTTCCTTTTGCAAAGTCCAACACACAATGCTCTTTCTCGACCTCGTCACCTTCAAGGACTTTAAAATATATAGAAAGGGCAAATGTGAATTTGTTAGCTAAGAGCATTCGGCAATAACAACATTTTCAGTCGTTCTCTGTTAAGTAGAGAATTTTGTGCTAATCATGATGTTAAATAAAAACCAAAAGAAAAAACATAAAATTATAATATTTGACATCTGGGGAAAGGCACCGTAAGGTTATCTATTTAGTCTCTTGGGGACCCCAGAGACTTCCACTAAATCAAGCTAATCCCTAGAGAAAATATCAGTGACGGTTGACTGAGTAATACTGTAGGTTGGGAAATCTCCGCTTAAAACGAAAAAAACTAATGCGCAAAGTTCTATATGTAAATTTCTTAAGGACGGTGCCTACTACTGTTATCGCGCGTACGTTCCGCGCATCTCGAGATACTCGGATTTCCTATCCATGATGCTTACTGATACAGGGATATTTTGCGCGGTTTAAAATTAAGCAGAGAAAGTAGATCTTAGTAAGTACTATTGGTATCCAAAAAGAACTGGGGCAAAAATGCATTTTTCAAAGATACTTAATTTGAGAAAGGACGCCATACATGGCTTTGTATTTTAAAGCTTTTTACAAACATTGTTCACGAATTATCTTTGAAAAACGCGTCGTTTCCCCCCAATTTTCTTTTTCGATTTCAGTAACACTTGTTAAGATCTACATTTCCCGCATAATCATAAACCGGGGAAAAATACCTTTGAATTAGTAGGCACCGTCCTTAACTGCAATGTAGCCACAACAATATACCTGCGGATCCTGAATTTGACACTATTCTTTGTATCACTCAACTAGTGGACTAATGCAAATGCTGCATTTTGATTGGCTACGCTACTAGAGGACTATTAGTAATAGTCCTCGAGTAGCGAAAAGCGTGACGTTTTCTTTCGTTTTATTCCCAAATAAATATTTCTTCAACTTGCATTTGCTAACTATATTATTGCCGTTTCTGTCCGACTAGTTGGGTGATACTAAAACAATTAGACCCTTCGCCCTCAAGGCCACGGGTTAATAGTCCATTCGGCTTCGCCTCGTGGGCTATTGACCCGTAGCCCTTCCGGGCTACGGGTCTAATTGTTAAATAGAACCTGACGTCACGGCGATCATGTTGGTGGAAAGAACAATAGAGAAAAAGTCTTTTGGGAATTTGATTCTATTATTTTGCAAAACTTTAGGTACAGTTTTGTATTGTTTTAGCACTAAGATGGCCGTCTTATCACGTGAGTGTAATCAAAGAGTCTTATTGACAGTCTACACCCCCACAATCATACTTGGCAATGATTATTATGTTTAAAAACAAGAGCCACATTTAACAAACGCAGAGATTGATATTGCAACCTTTTGGAACCCGAACGAAAGAAGCCAAACGAATATTTCGATTTTAAGAATAGCATGGACCACTGTCTTTATACAAACCAATATCTTGCTGAGTGGGTGCGTCTTCCAGTCCAATTCTCGTTTTTCCAGGCTACAAGAATAAAATGAGACATGCTTGAGGAACGTAGTGGTTTTCATCCTAAATTCATTACAGCAGAACAGTAAGCATAGAGAAATACTTCATAGAAATACCCACAGAGATTCAGATTTGATTGGTGTGGTCAGGTTTTTGGGGGTGTGGGGTGGGGAGTTGGGTAAATAAAACTGACCTGCATTCAAGAAAACAGCTTTACCTTCTTTTAGCGTTAAATACACGATGAATAAATATTACAGGGACATGGATTGATTCGATCACGGCTTGTGGATGTAAATTTGTCTATTTCAACTTGACAAAATTGGACGTTCTTTGACAATCACACTGCTAAGACGATTTTAGATGAAGACATCAGAGCTAGATCAGTCCCTTCGTTTCATAATCTCAATTAGACGTCTATTTTTCAGGAACTAGAGAGTTTTTTACAGGGACCATCTATCTGTTTGTCTGTCTGCCTGCCTGTCGCTATCCTTTAGTGAATTGGTAGCATAGAGCGAGTTTCAATTGAGTGTCTTCAAACCAAAACCAAAGTAATTACTTTGGCCAATCAAAAAGGACGGAGACTATCCAGTAAACCAATCAAAACTCGAAGTAATTACACGCAGCCGACACAAAGCGCGGGAAAATGTGCACGCCCAAGCCACTATTGGTTTTGGTTTTGGTTTCACTTCCGATTGGTTGAAAAAGTGTCGCGAGAACTTTCCACCAATCACTGGGTGAAGTAATGCAAAATCAAAGCAATTCGCGAATTACTTTCGACACTCAACTGAAAACTGCTCTAAAAACAGGTGGTTTACCATAATACGATAAAGCATTATCTCTGTTCTCAGTGGGTCCTCTTCCAACCGAACCAAATGGGGAAGCTCAAGATCAACAAGCACAGCACAAGAACCGTATCGACGAAGCTGTAACTCGCTCTCCTATAAACGAGAAGGGAAAAAAGACTCGGACTAAAGCAGCAGTTGTTATTGTAGAATACACAAATGATTACCCCAAGGGAAAACCAAATCTATCAGGCTCCCGAACGGAATAAGGCCACGGTGTTCTGTTTTTTGATGTCCTGGTCAAGGCAACTGGGATCAGTCAAGATTGAA
>OX421455.1:36143326-36210826 GCA_949126865.1 Montipora capitata | reverse complement strand
CCATCAATATCCCAGAATAACCTTCTCAGATTACATTTTGACCTTTACAGTAACTTAACTCATTGACAGATTAATAGATTTTACTGTCTAACACTAGATGATTTTACTGATCAATGGGCCTTATTTGCATGCGTGGCGGCCATATTGGCCATAGACAATAGATTTCGTACTCTGAGCCTTGAGTTGAATGTTTGACAAGAAAAGTTTTCAATCCCTCGGGACTCAACAGGGCCGTTGTGTGACTAAGGCCCATGGCGGGGTGGATCAGGAGTCAATTGGTTTCCTCCACTCAAAAGCAATGTCCCCTTTAATTAGTTAACCCATTGACCTCTGGGAGTGAGACTCTGTAAATTAAACACCAGATGATTTTACTTGTCAATGGGGGGGGAGGGGGGGAGGGGAGTTCTGGAGTCAATGGGTTAATGGGTACCCTCAATCTTGTTTGACAACTGCAGCAACATGAGGGGGGAGACAGACGACTGGGAAGTTCAGGGGATGTGAACTTCCAGTCCCTAAAGAGAAGCACTGTTTAACTCATGGCTGTCCCCACAACTCGGTTCAAGTACATCCAAACACAAGCATTTTTCATTTTACCACTCTGCGTGCAAGCAGTACAGGCAGAAACAAGAAAAATATCTTTTAAACCTGCTTTTTAAAGTGATACTATGGTGGGGTGCACTACCCACCTGTGGAAAGAACCGTTGGGCACCCAATCAAATGGAAAATATCTTTGAGGATTTTGGTCAAATTCAACTGCAATCAAAAGCCAGTTAGAGTGCTGTGATAATTTGGTGTAAAAGTTTTTTGGGTTTGCTTGCATGAAAGTTTCATTTAAAAGAACCAGTTACTAACCTAAGCCTGTTTCCTTGCTCCATAAGAACTTCAACAGAATCAAAATCAGACACATGTTGCTTTGTTAAACCTGGACAGAAAAAGAGTGTTTCAATTATTCAAAAGTAAGCCTTGTGGATTACGTGGAGGACACCTGTGTCCCTGATGTGACGTTCACATTGTTGGCTCAAGGCCTAGATTGAATGGCCCTGCCATTTCTCAGTTGCTCCATAAAGGTGTATGAATGGTACTTGCGAAAAACTGCTGGGGTTAACCCTGTGATGGAGAGTCATCTCATCTACGGGAAAAGTGACAATTGATGGTTTGCATCTGACACACAGCAGCCAAGTTGGTGTTCAGAACAATGCAGTAAAATGTCTTTTGGCAATTTGACTCTATTATTATGGAAAACTTGTGGGGCCATTTTCTATTGTTTTGTACACCAACATGGCCCATCTCAATCATGTGATGCAAACCAAAGAATATTCATTCTTCATTTTACTGAAACCAGCTAGAGCTCAGCATGTCCGAACTTATTGCTCATGCACAACTTTTTCCCTCCCTTAACTTAAATAAACTTTAATAGACAGTTAACTGAGATATATCAATGTTCTTTAACACCCACCAATTGATATAAAAGGGATTATGTCATGAATGACTTACCTTCAACATATGGCCCCTCCTTAGGATGTTCACGGACTTTCAAGTTTTGTTGAGGAAGCCTTTTCAGCTTCTGTGGCCTCAGAAGATCACGCACATGTTCATTGTAGATTTCCAGGTAACTACAAGAAAAAAATTTCTACTTAATTATCCTCTCAATTCTAGGAAAGCATTCAATTTGAGAAATTGATATAAAGCATTTCCACAATTTAAGCAATAAAAGTTTTTTTTCTGTTTACCTGACTTCAGTTCTAAATGTAGAACTTAAAGAAGTGTTTTCCTCAATGTACCGGAAAAGTCCCTAAAATAATTGCAAAAATCCATTTGCAATTTTATTATTGTAACATGTTTAAAGAAAATTCAATAATCAACATTGCAATGATCTGCAAGGGGCCGGTTGTTCGAAGCGTGGTTAGCACTAACCGTTGGTTAAGAGGTGTCAAATTCTATACGTTTCCATGGTATCTAACCCTGGTTAGCGCTAACCATGCTTCAAGCAACCCAGGCCTAATGTCTAGGCTTGCATTGCCCTTTATTTTATACTATCCTTATTCCAGGGGTTTCATTAATAAGGGCCAGGCACTGGGCAAACTGACCGGCTGTGGACATGACTTTGCCCGGTTGCTTTCAACATCTCAAATGTTTTTCTTTTAAATATATATTATACAAAGATTGATTTAAAAAAATACATTTTTGTCCTTTTCTTGATTTGTCTTCTGTTGTCAAAATGTCATAATTTCATATGCTGCGTCTCATAAGCCATTGCCCCATAATGCATTGCGAAGAAAATGGTGCTCCATAAAAGACCAGCTGAAATGTCCATATGTCACATGTTTTGCTATGGTGGCACAGAAAAGATCGCGGTCGATTGTTGCTTATTTTTCTTAGTGAGCTGAATTGCCTCCAGCTGAGAAAAGGCCAAGATGTGAGTGCACTTTATTTGTGTCACAAAAAAAAAATTAATTTTCTTGTGGATAATGGCATCACATCATTAAATTGTCTAAAGGAGGTGTGATTTTTCTGTGGTTGAAAAACATTGCTTTGGGCTTCAGAATGCAGGAAAACACATCTCTGCAACTTAAGAATTTCCCCCACATCTCCTAGGAGGGAAGCCAGGGCCTCACCAATACTTTGCCCAGGTGTTAAACATATACCTGGGTATACCCCCCTGCTTCAAACCTTAATGAAACCCCTGCTATTCATGATATTAAGGGCAGTTAAAAACCAAAACCAGAAAATTGAATGAAAATCCACTAATCAGACAGAATGATGTAGCCCTTTGATCATGTCTCCGGCTATGATTGACAGGCGAGAGAAACAAAACCTTTATTGAAATTTGCACATTAGGTGAAGACACAGAATCACCTTGCATATTCTTGGAATAAGTCCAACTTCCTCCTGAAAAAAAGACAGGAACATGTTCCATAAGAGGAAATTTCTTATTGAAGTTATTGTGGAGAGATTGGGGCTGGACAATCTGTGAGTCAGCCTGAGTCATGCAAGCCATGCGAGTCTTGCATTTAAGTCTAAGCAGCCATTCCAAATAGCACTGATAAACAGTATAAGCACCCATTTTAAAATGGTTGGCTTTCAATAGCTGTGTAACTCGCATGTTGGCTTGCATGACTTGCAGCCATGGCTTGCATGACTCACATGGCTCACTGGTTCACACATTGTCTTCACTCAGAGAAATTTGACAAATGTCACTAAGACTTAAACTTATAGAGCTCAAGGGAAATGAAAGACAGTGATAAGCAAAGACCATAAACTGCAGGCTGGAAGTCATATGACATCATGGCCTGTGCCACTGACCTTCAAAGGATTGACACCTGGGCCCAGTTGTCTGAACGGTGGATGGCACTGTCCACTGGATACCGCAATAATTATTGGTTTTGCTAGCATTTATCCTCTGGATAGTGATTTACCTGGTGGGTCGGTATCTACCTTTTGAACAACTGAGGTCAGCTCCTTTTTGAGCACATTCACATGAAACAATGGATGAGCTGTTGTGAAGAGTGGGATTTTAATGCTGAATGAGTTGGCTGGAAGGAGCCTAATTTGTGATTTACTCTGTCAAACGGTATTTAAATGCACTTCATAACCCTATCATAAAATACGCTAAAGGCTAAAGGGAAAGTACTAATCTCATCCTCACATTTGTTCCCATCATCGTGTATGTCTTTCCAGCACTTGTTTGACCATAAGCAAATAAGCAGGCATTGTAGCCTTCAAATGCTGCATCAAGCACACCTTGTCCAAGGTCTGAAAAAACCTGAAATTATGTATAAATTACTTCTTAATAAATAATGATACATTGTCTTTTGTCATTTCAATAAGGTGGTCATTTCAGATGCCTAATTGCTCCTTGTTAATCAATGCCTTCTCTGGCCATCCATTTGTTGAATTTGTCTTCATTTAGGGATTAGGGTTAGCGTACTAGAGAATGATAGCACTGACCATTTCATCCATTCCCAGTCAGGGGGTCTGCTGCTGGGGGGGGGGGCAGCACTGAGTTTGCTGGTTCTACACCCTGCTTTGAGAGGTTCCCCCCTGGTACTGAAATATTGTTTGACCATACGAAAATGACTAGAAGGTCACCTAGGAAGGACTGGAATGAAACTTTAAGTCAAATTCAGAAGACTGTGCTACTGGGAACTGCCAGAATCCTCTGTAGAGTTCTTGACTGCTGAAACAGGATGTGGTCTGCATCAGAGCTTCAGACACCAGTATAGTACTAAGTCATTTTAATAATAATAATAATAATAATAATAATAATAATATTATTATTATTATTATTAATAATATCAAAAGGTGCAAAGTAATGTTTGGCAAGCTAGATGTATCTGACTTCCTTTGAAGTGTACAATTATCAGCCATTCTTGAAACTACTCACCTGTTGCGGAAAGTGTTGTGTCTCTAAGCTATGGGGAGTTGCTGAGACACAATAAACATTAACCAGTAGAACACCCGACAACTGGAGAGAATCGAATAATAACAATAATAACCAGAGGGGATCCTTGGAAGAGTCCTTGAAGTTTAAGGTTGCTTGTTGCCACCTGATTACGGGATTAGAATTTTCAGCATTACTATAACTCAATCATGTACCATAATCACCATAATTATTATTATCATCATTTTATTATTAGTGGTCTTGAATTTAACAACGCCATACTTTGAATTTTGCAAACTAGTTGCCTCCAGGCAGTCAGGTGTGTTCATAACTCCAGTATTTTCCTTGATCTGTGCCAGTACTAAGCACAATTATATTTTACCTGCTCCTGTGTAATGAAGTGCCGATCCTTTGCGTTTACTGACCAGTACGAGTAATCAAAAAAGAACTCTTTTTTCAAATCTCTCCCTTTGTCACCTTCCATGACAGCATCACCATAAAGCTTCAAACAGTAAAAAAATGCATAAATTTGCATAAAACCAAAACTAACAAAAAGTATTAGACAAGTATTATTTAGACATAATACAATTTGATGCGGCTTCCTGGTTTGACTGTCATCCCAAGATAACCATATTTTTCTAGGTGACATGCATTCATAAGTTCTGATTAATGGAGGAAGGAAAGAATTTTTCTCAAAAACAGTGAACTCTTTAAAAGCTCATTCCCACTTCTTGAGTGCAGCTTGTAAAACGTTCAAAACACATTATTTGTAGATATGTGCATCACAAAATAACATTTATAATGAAAGCTAGACAGTACAGATTTTCAGTTTTCAAAGCAAGGAAAGCAGGTTGATTTTACTGTATATAGCCTATGGGTGGCTAGCCACGGCCCACTTTGGCTCCATTTTTTTCGATTTATCTGCTTTTTATTGTATTTTTATTTTCGCTGGAACAGATACTGTTCCAAAACATAAACACATAAACAAGTCACAATGGCAGCCTGAACTATCTGGACTTTCATCAGAGCATATACTTCAATTCTTTCAATTCAACCCCTTAAAATATTCCTTGATCTGCCACTGACACCGTATTAACAGTCATAATAAGACCATGAATGTGCAAGCCAATTGATACTCAATTCAATGATACAAATGAAACTACAGTGTCCTCAGGTAACTAAACCCCATTTTATACCACATTTAATGCAAAAGCTGGTTTATTAAGTGACTTTGAAAGCTTCAAGACACTTTTAAAAAAGCTTCAAAATGTCATAGAACCACATTGAAGTAAATAACCTGTTTATTTACGAGATTACCAACACTCAGACTCGCTATTATGGCACGTGTTTGTTTCTTGATTTTTTGGTTTGGAATACTTCAGGGTGAGGTAAGTACTTCTGGAATATTCTATTTAATCAATCTTATATAACTAGCAGCTGCCCTGCATAACATTAGGATTGTTTATTCTCAGATTACTCACAAATATTTTATATTAGTATAATTACATAGGTGATCAATGAAAATTGTATGCCCTGATTGGTTGCCGTTGAGGTGATTACTCCGCTATATAATCACCTAGGCGCTTTTTTCAAAATGGCCAAAAGCCGTTTTGTCAAGGTGACAGATGAAGAAATTAATATTGTTTCAAAGAAAATGCATATTTTTCAAATAATTACCTACGTAATTATACTAAAACAATTCTTCACCTCAGGCTGAGTGAATATCGGTGAATAAAAACCAGGACTTTGTATCAGTTTTTATTCACCGAGATTCACCTCTCATTTGGGGAATAATAATTATTGTTAATTAATGCACTATTAAAATTAATACCAACCCAGGCTTGAATTTGGCCTGTCAAAAAAGCCTTAACCTTGTAATCTTATGCTGATAAAAAGCAAAAACATAGTGAATTTTAAAAGCTAAAAATCTTGTGGAAACCTATTAAGAAAAAAAGACTGCAATAATTTTAGTTTCCTGTATTCCAGGATTAGCTATTATCAGCTTGGCCTAAAACTAATAACAATAATAATATTGCCACTTTCTTATGGCTATCCTCAAACAAGAACAAAACCTGAGTGGTATCAAGGGTGATATAAAGCCAAATATCAAGAATGAAAATCTAAGACCCTTCTAGAAGAACATCCATAGAATAATAATTATTATTTTAATCCAGATTTATCCCAAAAAATGCACTTCTAGAAAGTAATAAAATTATTAATATAAACATGAGATGCCTGTAGGTTCATAAGTGGTTAAACATTGGTAGAAAAACACTGGCTTAATTTTATGGTAACAAAAACAATACTAACTTTTTTTTCCTTCTGACTCAACATGTTGAAAGGACCCAAAGTGCAATATTACAGCACACTGGAGTGTTTTGTATATTGTACAAATGATTGATGAGGAAAACAATTTGAGTACAAGAGGTAAACAAGTGAAAGAAAACAAGCTACAATCATAGACAAAACTGTTGGGAAGGTTAGCACTTTTGGCGTCTCCATTGCTTCTCTCCCCTCCCCAGAGATGCCAACCTATGGAGATCTAAAATCTGGAGATTTTTTCCTTCCGGTCTCCCTACCCCTCCCCCTCGATCAACCTTCCCACTCCCCTCCCCCCAAAAATGCACCCACCCATCCCCCAGCAGCTCCTTCAGAATACAAGAATATTCTGCTGCCATTGTGAATTTGCGGGACAACAGGGTACTTATGTCAATAATTTTTATTGGTTAATCGGAGATCCAATCAAACAATCGGGTTATATGGTTATGAAAGCTAAAAGAAGCCATTTTGTTTAGTTCTATTAACGTGTGTTTGAAACTCAGAGATGAAGAAATGCATTAAGAAACAATGAAACGAGTTAGAAAAAATCGATTTTTTTTAAACTGTGGGGATACAATTTGAGTCTAGAATGGAGAAACATGTGTGAAAGGTTCAGAGTCGTTTTTATCCGGGAGATTTAATGACCCGTACGGGAGACCGGGAGATTCGTTCCGTATCCGGGAGACTCCCGGATAATCCGGGAGAGTTGGCACGTATGCCTCCCCCCTCATTCAATGTTGTGCCAAATTGAATGGTCTTAGTGGGAAATTGTTGAGTTACCTTCCAATATTGAATAGGGGGAGAGGGGGTTATTTAAGAGAAGGTGAGACTATTTCTTTTGCGCTTTAACAGAAGCAGGTTGATATACAGCTCGGTGCAGTTCATACATAACCTTCCCAACTACTTTTGTCTATGATTATAGCATTTGATCATCTTTTATAGAAAAGAAATTAACAACACCACCAAGGTACGACTGAAGCCCCAATTTTTGCAACTCAAAATAATAATTATTTAGCTGAAATATTAAAGTTTTAACACAAAATACAGACAACAGAATAATTAAATATGAAGATTAATAAACGTCATCCGAAAAAATCATTTTTCAAGTTCGGATAAAAATTAATATCAAATATTTAGAGAAAAAGGAACGAATGGAAGAACTTTTATTTGCAAAGCTGTGCTTTCAATCAGCTTAATACTATCTAGTCACCGAGGCAAAACCTGCGATCGAATTGACACAATGACTATTAAATCACGATCGAATTGTCATCAAAAACAAAAACTAGGTGTTTATCTTCTAACAGATCTGTCGGCAGAATGGCTCATGTGGCAAACACATGAGGTGAAAGAAGGGAAAGAGAATATATTTGTCAAATAAAGACAAACTCGTGAAGAAATATCTTAAGCATTTGAACTTTGCTCCAAGTGTAATAACTGAATTCACGATCAACATGGCAGGTTGTGGCACAAGTTGAAGAAAGTGTTTAACTCTTCTGTCAGCTTGATTTACAAAAAGCGATTAAAAAACCAAGACAATGAAACGAATGCATCGTCTGGGGAGACCGTATCAATTAAAGTTGACCAGTGAAGCAGTTTGCGGCAACCTTTTTTTCGTACTGAACCAATATTTTGTACGTTCTAGATGTCACGCCAAGGACCTCACAAATCAACAAGACGCATGTATTTTTCTAAGCATCACAGCAACTTCATATTTCAAAGAATACGACACATGTTCATGCAATCAAACAACTTGGCAGCTTCGAGACATTAGCCTCTGGGGCTTCACACGACGTTCACAAAGTGGTCGAAGGTGGTATAAAAAAAAATTCTACTGTTGATTACGATTTATCGCGCGTCATGCAGTTCTCTTCCCCACTTCAAGCTGACACGTGCAGATAAACAAAACAAAATTTACAGTTAAATAGTCTTTAGAAAATATAGCTGGAGCTAACAAAACGGCTATCACACCGATATTGAAGCGCCACCTAATCTCCCGGTTCTTGAGATACTTACAAAATCTTGCCTTAACTACAAGAAAGATATTTGCACAAAGTTTATGGCGAGTTTTATTTCGTATCGTAGAGAGCTTAAAAGTTGAATTAACTTTTGATGAGTCAATTCACACAAAATAATACATTTCAAAAACGGTGTTAAAAAGGTCTCCACCGATGCTGAAGCAAATGAAACAAAAATGACCGCACGCTCATATTAATGTAAGCTTAAATCACTTACCTTGGTATTAAATATTGATGTTTTTTGGCCCTCCATTTGAATAATACATTTCGATCCTAGCTCTATCTCCCTATGAAATAAGAAAAGAAAAACTGTTGAATTATTGTTCCACTTCAAAGCTAAACCGTACCAATTTTGTTATTTCCTTCGAATTCGTTGAGGCGTGGATGGAAAATCACGAATATATTTCACCTGTTGTTAAGGGGTCGAGCACGCACTGCTACTTTCAACGAAGCCATCCCGATTTCCGAAGAAAGCGACAAATTCTGCCTTCAGTGGCCAAAATGAAGTGTACGTCTACTCGCAGGAAGTGGTTATTTGTCTATTCACGAAAAGCACGGTCATCAATAGCTTGATACGTTTCCGCCCAAAAGACCATTCTTGGGCTCAGAATTTGAAACAAGACTGTTAAATCAATGTAAATTTTCTGGTGACTTTCTCCGTTTCTTCAGTTCGGCTCTCTTGAATAAGGCCCTCGAAAAGTCGATGTTCATCGGCTTAGAGCCTTGAAGCCTCTCCTTGACTGATATCGTTCGTCGCAAAAGTGGGCTTCCAAAATACAAAGAGCTTTGGTTGTACTCGGTGGTTTTCTGAGACTGTCAGGAAATGACGAGCAGCGCCTCACTCGCTTTCATTCCAGCAGAAATCTGAAACGCAAATGATAGAGATTCTACTTCCATCAAGGCGAGTTGTCTAGAGTTTCTGAAAGTGCAAAATTACAAGACACTTGTGAATATTCAAATGAAAGATGCCACAAAACAAATTGTTGGCGTTCTGCCAATCACAGCACGTATATACAAAGCTCACGACCAATCAAAACAGCCTCCTTGTGAAGGTTTGATTCACATGGGAAAGCCCGCCAATTTCTTCAAGGCAAAATTTTGGCTTTGAATCGTAAAGAAGAGAATAAGGAAGGCTAACGTGACACTTATGTTCAAACGCTTCCATCACCCATGATGGACTCTTGGTTTAGAGCCGAAATTCTGTCATTCAAAACATTTCCACATTAGAAAAAAATACCGAAATCTTGTTCAATGATGAGTAATTACGTAATCAAGTCTTTTCCAAGGAAAAGTTTGTACCGAAAAGAAAATTAAGAGTACGTGATTATGTTTAAAAAGTACAAAAGAAAACGAAAATTTTCAACATTTCAACAATGGATTCTGTCAGGAAATCTAAGGCATGAGAAATAGCTTATATTTTCACAGCTGCATTATTTTCATGAATAACATTTGTATTGATTGCCCATTTTTCTTGTTGCCCAAGGAGACTAATTTGTCTCTCGTAATGAGCTCCTGTTTCTCGAAAATTCCACTCTTCGTTTTGGCACTCTCTTCACTTAAAGATAATTTTTCATTATGACTTCAATCACCGGCCTGTAAAACATTGAAGTTTCGGACTAGATCCAGTGAATGGTGCTTGAATAAAATTATACGAAACTTGCAAGAAGGATAAGACATTATTTCTGAGATACGCATGAACACAGAAAGGGGTGGCGAATGGTAAAATCCGAGACTCGCCGAGACGCCGAGATCCTAGTTAAAAATCCGTAAAAAGTTTCGAGATTCAAAAAGGGTAAAAACAAACCATGCAACAACGAGACTTCGAGACTTATCAAAAACGCTTTCGAGATTTCGAGATCCTGCTAAAATTTTCCGAGACCCTCGTTTTTCGAGGTACCATTCGCCACCCCTACAGAAGGCCAGTTCGTGTGTGGTTCCAGCAAATACTCTACACATAATACGTGATTTCGTTTTGTATATTATATTTCGCACTATGGCCATGTGCGCTTAACTTGAGTATTTAAATTAATATAATCTCTCACAAGTTTCTTTTTCTTTTTTTAAATATTGTTAAGTAATCAGCTAAGTATTTTCCTCTAATCGTAAATCTCGCTTCTTTAATTGTACAAAATTAGTCTTAGTTTTGTCATTGTATTTTCGTTTCTCTTGTTTTACCTGGCTTTTTCATCTGCATCGAATCTGTAAGGTTGAATTGTTGTGATTTGTCATGCGTTAAATTAAAGCCACTGTTCGCCTCGAATCTATAGCTGTAGCTAACTGTGGGCAGTGCTTATTTTACTTTGTATGTCCTTAAGCCTTTAATAGACTTCAACTTGAACTTGAACTTTTTTTACGGAACTGAGAAAGATCCTTGAAATAGGCTACTTTGAACGCCGAAGTGTAAAGAAAACAACGAGAAAGGGATTCAGACCTTTTCTTGGAATGATCAGAAAAGTACGTTTTCCGGTTACAGCGGACGATTTTCTTTGTCTTGTGTCATTCCTGAAGCTTTTTTTCCTTCCATTTTCGGCGACAAAAATAATGTACTTTGGCAGGTGTGCAAATCAGTGGCTCCACCTTCAAGTGTTTCCGTGTTTTCTCGTGTTAAAAAGCTATCAAAACAAATTTCCCTCGTGTCATTGTTTATTTTCCTGGTATCTTTGATTCCGGAATTACAATGTGAGAATGAATTTTACATGTAATATTAACATAAATAACTATATAAGCAGCTGACTTGACAACAAAAGATTTCTTTGCACATGTTCTTTAGTTGCCTACTTCATTAGTTATTCACGTTGTGTACCATCCAATTGTTTCGAAACTTGTATATTAACTTAATATTCAAATTCACTCTCACAATGTTACTGACAATGAGCGGCAAGTGGTTCTGTCGAAACATGTTTTCAAAACTTCAAAGTGTCGTTTTTTTCTTAAAACATATTACATTTAACAAGTGTAACAGACATGAAATCAAAAGTGACAGATTGAGAAATGAAGATATCTTCCAATAAAAATAAATTACACGCTGGTGAAACTGAGTATTAGAAAGTTTCAACCGGCGGCAACCGGAAGAGAAAATTTCGCGTGCCAGGACAGTGGTGTCTCCCAGATTTTTGTCTTAATCATCTCTAATGGAGAAAAGATACATAGCAATGTAAATGTGGTTGTGTGAAAGCAAGGAAAAATAACTCACTTCCGGTTGCCGTCCGCGTGCTTAGGCTCGATAGTCCGAAAATGGCAAATTTTGTTAACATTTTTTAAACAGCCTATGGCCTGTTTTTAAAGTCAGTAGTACTGGATAGCCTTCAAAGAATAATTTCCAACAAGTTCTTGGCAAATACCCTACATTCCTGATAAACCACACCCCCTCAAAAAACCACACCCATTTCCGCAAATCAAATTATGGGGTAACTAGTAAACACAATATCTCCAGTATGCTTCATAGTGAATAACTGAGATTTGGCACACTGGTAACTGATGTCCAGAGCTATGCAATGAACTAGGATTATCAACTTACTATGAAATGATTGCGATTAATACTCTCTCAAAAAAGTGAAAAAAAAATGCGCATGAAGTCCTTGGACGAAAAATAGCATAAATCATAACAGATTGCTCAAAAGCTTATTGTTTTAGTTCATTGCATAGCTCTATTCATACTTAACATTGTGTGAAAATTTTGTTTGATTATTCCAAATATTCTTTGAGACATTACGTTTACTATGCCCCAGTAGCCTCCAATACGGAATTTAAGAAAAATGAGTGTAAAAGATGAGCAGTACAATTTGAATTGAATCAAAGTTAGGTCTTAAAAGGCTCCAGCTTCATAGTGTGGCCCTTCAAGTGCCTCTAAAGTCTCAGTGTATCCTTTCTAATTTTCTAATTTGCCTTCTTCTCTTCTTTGAATGCTCTGCACTCTTTTTGCGAGAATGGCGCAGTCTATTGTGGTCAAGGTTTTTGCAGGCATTCTTGCAGTGCACTCCCGGGTTGATTCCTAACTTTTGAAGGACTAAACTGATTCAGCCTGCACCATCATTAAAGTGTGGGACTGCTAGAAATACAGCAAGTTCAACAGTGTTCAAGCCAGAGTGGGTTTCTTTTGTTGCTCGTTGCCAAATAAGGGCATTGATGGCCTCGTTTTGATTCTGAGTCCCTCCATGGAGACAACGAGTGAGGATGTTCCTGTCACTCAGATCTTCAAAGGTTTCATGGATGGCATCAGCAACAGCCCTGGGAAGAGGATGGCTATGCTGGTAATCAGATGTCCTTCTGATAGCCACACCAGGAATCCTCTCCATTTGGACAAAGGCCATGGTCAGGACTGTCATCGGCTGACTGGGAGTGATGCCATATAGCCATGACAGCATTTTCTATGTTTTGAATGTTATGGGTGTTGTTTCTAATTGCCCTCCCATAGTAGACTCGAAGTTTGTCAATAGTGTTATTCGTTCGCCTTCCCGCTCCACCAATTGGCTTGCCATCATCAAGACGGGTTTGTCCCAGTCTCGTTTTCAGAGCAGCGAAGGCGTGAGCCAAGACGCTTTTGAACATGGCCAACACACTCCAGTTTCATAACCTCCTTATCACCATAGACAGCTTCCTGAACAATAAGTTTGTGGCCTTTGCTACCACCATCTCCCAAAAATTCAGTGTAGTGAACTGAATAGTTCTCGACTGATCGCTGGAATATGGCCAATAACCCAGAGGCATCCATTAATTGATCCAGAACTGCCCAGGTAATTAGCCTCACAGAGATGCTGGTGTGCTTCCCACCAGTCCTGGAATTCTTGGGTACCTTCCTTACTCCTCCATCCAGTACACTCCTTACAGTTCTTGGACATAACCTCTACATCAACCACTTTACCCGTGATTGTGGACAGGGCAGTGACAACTCCATATGGGGATGAATATCCTCTTTTCCTCCATGTGTTTCCTCTATTGGATCAACTTTCAAATTCAGAATATACCCTTTTCCTTTGGCCGGACTGTGATCCAGCAACAACAAAACTCGCAGATGAAAAGGCTTCAAAAGAGGGCGGTAAAATTAATCGAAATAAGCCTTTCGTTGTAGGAAGGGCTTGTGGAAAATAAAGAAACCGAGACGTCTGTAAGAGACCGGGCTTAATTGGAGATGAATTGAGCTAATTGGTTTAGGACAGTCTCCCTTTCTGTAGGGGGATATAAACAATAATACATGTTTTTTTTTGCCATGAGGGTTGTAATCGAGGAAAGATGATCAGTGAGGAAATATATTTTGAGCAATTCAAATTCCCCTAACGACTCAAGTTGGAATTTTGACAGAGTCTTTGCAAGAAACGACTTGAATCTGACGGGTATTGGAGAAAACCCAACTGCATGAACGGTACTATGGGACAGACTAAGCAGCGCTAGGAACAAGTCAAACGCTTTACTACACTTCTCATTAATACGCAGACTTCGAAGTTCGAGTTTCAACCACGTGTTTCGCTTTTTACCGTCGCCAACGTTTTGAGAGACAATTGGTGGCCAGTTGAAAAACAGATGCACACAAAATGAACCGAAGTATGAGCACTTTTTTAGTTGAAGTGAAGTGAAAGGTTGAAAAACTTTCACGGTTTTGAACCCGTGATCTTTGTTTGTGCTACCGGTATAGTGCTATAACAATTGAGCTATCAAGCAAACTAAGATGTGCTCACTTTGCGAGTTCATAATAAACCCGTAGAGGATGGGTATCTGTAAAGTATACAGAATATGTGGAAGTCATATATTTGAATTCCGGAGACAACGTAAAGACGTAGTTGTGATCGCTGCTTTAGATAATCAAAAAGATAAATCAGTCACCCGTAAATCCGTTCACGACAGTTGAAAACGAAACCGTGATAAACTTCAGTTTTTGCAAGTTTATAAGGCAGAACAACTTCAGTTATTTGGACTATAGATCTACTAAAGGCCCAGCGTCACTAATGGAACTTGGACTATATGTTTCACAAGACTAAATATGGCCCAGTAAATTGCGCTTTCCTTGTGACAAAAGGGAATATTGATGTTCATGATAGGCACGACTATGAATCCACGGTTGGGTTGAAATATCGTGACATTTATATTCACATCACTTAAGTAGGTAAAAATGTCGGAAAACATACATTCTAATCAGGAAGTGTTGCTGCACGCTGAGAATGCTGTTTCCGTTCTCTTACCTGTATCCCAGGCGGTGATTGGCATGCTCCAATACTTCATTTGATATTACGTTAAGCCGGAAATTCGGATGCTTAATTATGGAAAAAAAGTACGCAAACCCGTTTCGGTAGAAAATTGCCGGAAGAATTTCTGCAGATTTTTTTCGTCACCAAACCCAACTTTATGACATACGAGCCGTTTTGATCGAAGTATTTGGAAGGGAATCCTAATATCGATCAGCTGGTGAAAGTTTTAATTAAAAGATTGCCTATACAAAAGTTGTTAAAACCAGAAGCTAGAGGAAGGGATGAGAATGACATAGAACGTAGGAGCGTTGGCCAGGATTTCAACTCTTCAAATAAAGCATGCTTGGCACCAACTGAGATCATCGAAGCGCAACAAAATGGCTGAGAGCACGCCATCTGACTTAACTTATGCCTCGGGGAAATACTTCCTTTTCTGCGGTGATGCGCAAAAACAATAATCTACGTTGTATCGGCTCTTGCTTAAAATATTTAGTTTCTCAACTTGTAATTACGCCGATCAGATCAAGCAACTGATCCAACGTACACCGACAGGAAGATTGTCCACGGTTGCTTGCTTCAAAACTCTGCAATGGTTCTGCATGACTCGCACTTTCCTATTCCATTTTGGCCGTTCTCTTCCTGATAACGGCTTAAAACAACGCAGTCGGAGGTTATGTAAGGCCGCAGTTACACTTGACAACTTTATCTTGCTAGCCTCCGACCAGAGGAGGAAAGAAGAGGAGAACTGGAGTGAACTACTTGGTATCCGCAAGTGATTGGCTAATTTGGGTCACATGGTTGTGGCGCGGTATTTTGTAAATCAAAATGGCGGCGAAAATGTTGTGTGTGTGTAATCGTTAAGAAACTTTTGCTCTACTTCTGTCACAGAACAAGAATCTATTCGTGTTCGTCTTAGTCCAATCTTCCCGTAAGGATGCAGAATGAGAAAGTCAAAAGTGAGTCAAGCTACTTTATTTCAAAGTTGGGGACGTTCTTCGAACTCGTCAAATCCAAGAGGTCCGAACGGAGATGGTGTTGAAATCAATACTTCTCGACCTCAAAACAGTGGCTGCGGCGACACTGATCAAATTGTTGTTGTAGACTTGGGAAATGAAGATGATGACGATGAATTGTTGGCTGCCGCGGAAGAAATCGCTCCCATTCACCTGAATGATAATGATTCTTCGGGGAATTTCTGGCAAACAAGTTCTTCGACGTCAAACTCCACATGCAATCATGACGAAATTGAGACCATTCCAGGTTTTGATGTTGAAGCTGGGGATGTTTGGATATACCCCACAAATTATCCAGTCAGGAATTATCAGTTTGACATTGTAAAGCAAGCCCTGTTTAAGAACACCTTAGTTACTCTTCCAACTGGTTTAGGGAAGACCTTTATTGCAGCGGTAGTGATGTACAACTTTTATAGATGGTACCCGCAGGGAAAGGTTATATTTATGGCACCAACTAAGCCTCTAGTTGCTCAACAAATTGAAGCTTGCTTCAGTATTATGGGGATTCCGCAGTCTGACACTGCCGAGATGACAGGTAAGTTAGGACAGTTTTCATTTTATATGAATTTTGCTTGTATTAGAATGACATTTTTCCTTGTAAAATCGAAGAGCTAGGCTATACTCTGCAAAACAAAAATATATAAAATTAGTTGAAGGTTTTGACAACAGTGAAGCTTTCATTCTTCACTTTACTTAATGTCACACACCTTTGAAGATGCAGTATTGGTAGGAGGAAAGAGGCTGGGAATAAAGTGTAGTCCAGGGCCCAATTGCTGCCTGCCCAACTGGGGGCTAGGCTTGTGTCAGTGAGTGGCATACTGGCTACGCATGGAGCAAAGCTGCCCTGAGCAGTGTCTACGTATGACAAGTTCTTAGAAGGTTGGGCCAGCAAGGGGAAGTGGATGGGACTGAAGGGTTGGCACTGTCAACACTTGTCCCCTACCCATTTTTAACAGAAGTGATAAAAGAATAGAAAATGATGTAACAAAGATATCTATTGGAGTAGGAAGAACTACCTTTAGCAACAGCAAAGCGACAACCCTATTAGATCAGATGGGGAAGATGAGAGGGGAGACTCACTTAGCGGTCAAGAATATAATTTGGATTTCTCAGACAAGATATGCTAAAATGTGCACATATGGCAAGCCATAGCTTTTTTGATTGGCTCACAAGTTGGCTGTAAGTGTCACCAATCATCTAATTGGTTGAAATAAAAGGAGACGGGAAAAACAAGTGTCTTTATTGGAATGCAAGCAAAAACAAACAGTTGGAGCAATCCGCAACGTGCAAAGGTCAATTAAGCTAGACATTACATACAGTTTATGATATAGCAGAAAGACCCATTAGAAAAACGTACATCAATACTTACCTACTTTGTTGTTGGACATAGGTGCAAATGCTAAGACTTAATGGGACACTTCGTATTGGATATCAAAACTGGGGATGCATCTAATATTTATTGCATTTCTAGACATAAGTGATCAAATCCAGGGCTTGAAATAATGGCCAGTCAACTGACAATGTCCCCTCTAAAACTGTGTTTTGTTCTGTCAAATCCTTGGGTGACTGGACATTTTGTCTGGCCATTTATTCTTCAAAGGAAGTACCGGTCGTTCGTAATCAGGTTGTACAATTATTTGCGTTTGTGAAAGAACAAAAAAGGAAAACAAAGCAAAAGAAAGATACGACCAGACCACCTTTGTCTACGGTAAAATTTTTGATAGTTGCAAGTTCCTGCTTTGTCATCCATCAGTCATGAAATTAGTGGGTCTTCCGGCGTAGCTTATGCTAATAATTCTTATAGTTCTTAAAACTTAAGGCCTTTCTTAAGGTGAAATTAAAAATATTAAACAATGAAGTTTGCAGTTATATGACCTCTTGACCTGAAGTTAGGAATCTCGAGATTAACTGAGCATTCTATTTATTTTTAAGTGACACAAATGTTTTTTAGATGAAAATCTATATTCCCGAAGATAATCCCTTACTTAATTTTTGTATGTGATTCTCATTCATCTTGAATGTCTCATCACAGATTCCATTGTGTTACAAGTGCTTTTTTGATTGTGAGGCTGCATCTTCAATAAAAGCTCACTAAATGTATTTGCTTCATATGTAAGCATCATGCTGAGGGGGAAGAGGCACTTTTTTAAGAGTTGTGACGTAATGCATATTTGTTCGGACAAAATCGAGTTTTGTCTGAGCAAAAACAGATTTGACCAGACAACTTGACCGGCGCTAGCCAGGAAATTATTTCAAGTCCTGAAATCCTCAAAGGATCTCTGATTTTTCAGCAGGGGTCAATGTCAATCCAGAGGAATAATATCATAATATCATTTCAGGCAACATGGCTCCTAACAAGCGTCAGTCTTTGTGGCAGAGTCGTCGTGTCTTCTTTCTCACTCCTCAAGTTCTTCAAAATGATTTAAACCGTGGATCGTGTAGAGCTGAAGAGGTTGTACTTCTTGTGGCTGATGAAGCTCATAAGGCACTTGGAAATCATGCCTACTGCCAAGTAAGAAAAGGACAATGGTACTTTGCATTGAAAACCTAAATAATTATGTTATAATTGCTCTTGGTGCTTAAAGTTTTCCTGTATTGTTTCATAAAGGTTGTTCGGGAAATCTCGGGATATACCAGGAGTTTCAGAGTCCTCGCTCTCAGTGCCACACCTGGAGATGATCTGCAGGTAATTAAGTTTCATCTCTAAATGAGGACTCTTCCCTAGCTCACAAGGTGTTGAGATGGAGGTAGCAGTGTTATAATCCAAGGGATGCTTCTTGTTAAAAAAAATATATTTTGCATCCACACATGGCACCTTACTTTAATACGAAAGGACAAAAAATGGAGTCTTTCCCAGTAAACATTTCGTTGAATGCACTGAATCTTACAGGCGAAATGGTGTATCTTCTTTGCAATTCATCTTTTATGGGATGAAATGAATGTTAGCTGTTACACTGGGGATTTACACACTGGTACTTGTTCTTAATTTCCTGTTATCCAGGCTGTCCAGCAAGTTATCACCAATCTTCTAATATCTCACATGGAGCTTCGTTCTGAAGAATCACCAGACATCCAACCATATACACACAACCGACTTGTTGAAAAGGTGGTTGTTTCCCTTGGAGATGATATTGCAAGAATTAAGGCGTCATATTTGAGGGTATGCAAGCTTTACAGGAAAGGATTTACCTTTTCAAGTTCTGTTTTAATAAAAATTGCTGTTAGTGTCTCAAAGCAGTTAAGCTACATGTAAGTGGAAGAAAAATATTTGAAAAGTCCAAGGGCTTCTAATGTGACCAGCGGTTCTTGGATTTCAATCTGTTGCCATGGCTTGCAATCCTGGCAATCCATTGCCACAGCATCAGTCTGCAATATATAAGTAGTAGTAGAGAAGAAAGGGAAGTGGAGATGTGGGTCAGAAAGGGAAAAACACTCAAACAAACTGGGGAAATTTACTGAAGATAAAAACACCCTTCCATACTAAAACATTACTGCAATGAAATTCCACAGGCATGCTCTGTGCATGTTGTAATTTTCAAGTTAAATCAATGTAGTATGTACCTTTAATATTCTCTCCAGGTGTTAGAGTCTGTTGTGGGTCGGTTGTACTGCCAACAAGCTCTATGGCAAAGAGATCCTCAGAGAGTCACCAAATTCATGCTGTTGAGTGCAAGAGATCAATTTAGAAAGAGGATGAATGAGCAGGGAGGATTGGTAAGAAAGTCATTGTGTGATCTACCATTCTTGCAAAAACGCAGATTCACGATCACTTGTGTTGACAACTGATGCAACTTAGATGCAAATATTATGGGTAGAGATTGTTATGAGTATTTTATTAGTTCAAAAAGGAGAGTCAAAGGTGACCAAAAATAATGAATTATTGATTGCCTTTGTTTTGAATCCCATACAGATCCACAGAAGATACTCTTATCACATGTTTGAAATATTTAAGTACTTAGTATGCTGTCATTTGTGTGATCTGGGTATTGCATTACAGTTAGGCATCATCTTCACGAATTATTATCAACGAATTTGTTGTTCAAGGACCGTAACCAACAGAGCCGCATTGAAGGTGACTTTGCTATGTGCATAAGCCTGTACCATGCTTATGAGCTGCTGCTGCAACATGGTATCTTGTCATTCTACAACTTCATCAAAGGCATCATGGATGGGACCAAAGGAATGCCTAGAGCAAAAACTGAAATCACCAAGAACTATGAGTTTTCACAGCTCATGGATGAACTGAGAGGAGAAATTGAGCCTCCGGTGGAAAGCAGCATTGCTGGCAATGACAGCCTCTTGTTCTCGCAGTTTTCTCCGAGAAGGCGCGCCCTCATGAATGTCCCAAAACCGAGCACAACTTTCAAAAGTCACCCCAAGCTGATGAAACTCAAAGAAATTGTTCTGGAACATTTTACAAAGTTTCAAGACATGGATGTTGCTAACAAAAAGGGTGTGGCTACTCGTGTTATGATCTTCTCACAATACAGGGACAGTGTCAATGAGATAGCAGCCCTGTTGGCTCAGCATAAGCCATTGGTTCGAGTTATGAGTTTCATTGGACAACAATCAACGGGAAAAAGTTCCCGGGGTCTGACACAAAAGGAGCAGCTCCAGGTATGATCAGGTCCCTGTAAAATCTCGGCTCTACATGGCACGGAAATAGGCCCATCTTCTTGTTAAGAAGAAATAATCTCTTTAAAACTTGATGAAGCAAGATTGTTGGTGACTTTAAGGCCGGGACACACCAGGCGATAAGTCGCTGCGACACATCGCGGGGACAAGTCGCCGCAACAAATCGCCTTGTGTGACACGGTTAATTTCATGAAAATCACTGTCGCTGCGGCAGAATTTTGTCGCTGCGATCAGTCGCACGAATTCAAACCAGTTTGAATTCGTGCGACTTATCGCAGCGACAAAATTAGCTAAAGCAGCGTTGTCGCATCGTGTGTACACTTCCGGCAACAAGTCGCTGCGACAAAGTATAAATGAACCAATCAGAGAGCGTCATATGGTCAGCCATATTGAATTAGAAAACTAGTTCAAATTCCCCCTCATACGAGATCACTGCGTGTGCACCGAACAGGCGTCGTGTCGCAGCGACTTGTTTTGCAAGTAGTACACATGGAGCAATTTGTCGCAGAGACATGTCGCTGCGACTTGTCGCCTAGTGTTTCCCGGCCTTTAAAGTTTCGACAGCTTGAGCGGAAGACATTCGTGGAATCAAGTGCATGACTTCCGTTCAGGTTGTCGAAACGTCAATCAGTGTCACCAACAACAGTCCTTCCCAGGACTACCCTCACCCGGACGATCTTTCTTCATCGCGTTTTGATACCATTTGCTATTCAACATTATTTTTGTGTCATCATACTATAGGTAGCCAATGTCTCCCTTCTTTTCTATCAGTTGGAGTACCGTACATTATACAAGCGTCTGTTTCTATAAGTTTAGCTCACAAGCGGGGTCGTACTCATTAACGCACAAGGTGTGGTGTTAAATAAATCGTATACCTTGAGCTCAATCTAACCCCTTGAATCCAAGACAGAACTATTGAAGGGAACCTTGAGGATGCAAAGAAACCCCGAAAATTACATTAGCGCGTTAGCGCTGAAATAGATCTATTTTGGAAAGTGGTGCACAGAAGGGAAGATCTGCTATTTTCCTGGGTGGAAATTGTAAATTGTTGGATCATCATCGCTCCATCGACTGACCCGCTTATTTTGACTCGATGTCCTATTTCGTGACTATGAAAAAAAGAAAAAAGAGCTTAACAATAACTGTTGAAAAGACCACAGTTCTAAGGCTAAATAATCACTTTGCAGTAAAAAAATGATTTGTGATTGCTGCCACCTCTCTCCACTGACTGTTGAAGCACACGTGCGCAAAAACCAACGATGCTGTTGTGATGGCTGATTTCTCTTTCCCTTTAGGTTGTGCAACGTTTTCGCCAAGGCGGATACAACACTCTTGTGGCCACTTGTGTTGGCGAGGAGGGACTGGACATCGGTGAAGTGGACTTGATTGTTTGCTTTGATGCGCATGCGTCACCTATTCGCTTGGTGCAGCGAATGGGGCGAACGGGACGCAAGAGAGATGGCCGAATTGTTATACTGGTCACTGAAGGCAAAGAAGACCAGGTATATGCATCAGCTGTATTAAAAGACCATTTTAATATCTAAGATAGTTTTAAATGAGACGATGAATAATCAAGCAACTTCTCTTGCATTTATGTTTCAACGGAATAGAGCTGAATGAGCAAGTCGGTTGATGAGTGTTACATAGCGCAACGTGTTGTTCCAACTTGTCTTGTTCTCCATGGTTACACGACGTCAAGGGGACATTTCCATGGGCTGTTGCCAGAAACTTTGTAACAAACGTTTAAGGAAAGATGTTGCCCGCTCAGTTCGTGGCAACGTTTTGGGAAGCAATGTGTATTTGAAGTGCGGGTTACTGACGAAAGATTCGCTTTCAATCTTTCGTTTTGGGAAGCGTTAAGAAAAGTAGAACTAAGTTTTGTTTTTTGCTTGAACCCTTTTGGTGAATTTTGTTTTCATTTGTAGGTTTATCAGAGGAGCCAAAGAAGTAAGAAATCAATTCATAAAGCCGTGATGCAGGCGGCCAAGTCATTTGACCTTTACACAGAAAACCCACGAATGGTACCCCGACAGTTGACACCATCAGTCTTAAGAATGGAGATGACAGTTGGCCAATTCCAAGCTCAGAGGTGTGTTGGATCATTTTGTTGCTACTCTCGTGATTAGAATGTTTTGGCGAACTGAAAATCATGAGGAAACTGATTCAGCTGTCGTTTGTCATCGGTCCGATTATTGGGTCGGTCGGTCAGTCAGTCAGTCAGTCAGTCAGTCAGTCAGTCATTCAGTCAGTCATTCAGTCAGTCAGTCAGTCAGTCAGTCAGTCAGTGTGTCAGTCAGTCAGTCAGTCAGTCAGTCAGTGTATGTGTCAGTCTGTATGTCTGTCAGTCAGTCAGTTAAATTAGTCAGTCAGTCAGTCAGTCAGTCAGTCGGTCTCTCAGTCACTTAGTGTCTTAGTCAGTAGGTCGATCATTCGATTGTAAGTTCGTTTTATTCAGTCACCAAGTTATTCAGTCACTCTGGGAAGTTCACGTTCTTGGACACATTCCTTCGCTCAGCGGATTGGTCTGTCGGCCAGTTGGTGGGTCAACCTTTCAGAAAGTCAGAAGTCTACTCTTATTCTTCAGCTTAGGATTCTTTCACGTCGATAACCGACCTTGTCGATCTTGCCGGCTAAGACCAAACTTTATTGCATGCTTCACTCCCCGTCAAAACAGCAACAGCCTTTTTGCCGTAGATTATTTTCTCATGGACTAAACTGAAGATGATTTCTTTTTATATTTTCAGCAAAGGAAAAAAGAACGCAAAACCCTCAGATGGCGCCAACATAACAAAGTTCACTTCCAAATCGGCGTCCAACACATCGAAGAAAAGTGACGGCTTCTTGACATACGAGGAACTAACGTATTGGCAGGAGCATTTCAAACTTCCGGATCACGAAGCCGGACTGTCACCACAACTCTCCGTGACAAAGAGATCCAGACGCTCTTTAAATGAAGCTAAGAAACCTGTCACGCAAATGTCTTTGTCGGAGTGGCTTCCATGGCAAACCACTCTACACCCGGTGAATCTTGTCTCGCATTCTCGCCGTACGGAGCATTTAGTAGAACTTTTAGAGTTTACCGAGCTTCACGGCGCTCGCGATGGGGAAGACGGTGAAAGTTACGATCTGGAAATGATGTCTTTTTTGAATGAGGAGGACATCTTGAAACCTGGTGAACAGGACGACGCCAATCTTGTGGACGATCCCAAGAGCACGAATGTTGATGATTTGGAGGAAGCCAAATGCACTTCAAGTAAAATAGCAAAGAAAGGAAAAAGTTCACGAAAGAAGCTTCTCGTGGATAAAGAGGAGATGGAGATTGCAACAAAAGATGGCAGGAAAACATCAAGAAAAGCATGTGAAGATGCTGTTGCAGATGCAACGAGGAACACAAAGGGTGCGAAGAAGAAGTCCCCTCCAAGCAGAGCGCGCTGGAAGGAATATTTGAAACAATTTGATGACAAAGATGAAGATTTCGAGTCTGATGGTGGAAATGTTGACGGAAGGCCAAATGAAAACATTCGAGTCGACAATGAATTCCAAAACCAGGAAAACGCAAAAGTAAAGAACGATTTTCCCGATGAGGGAGAAGCTTTCCAAATAGATGTCACAATGACAACACAGGACGATGAATGGGTAGAACAAGAGATACAACATCCAAATAAGTGGAATAACAATGTGAAAGAAAATGAACTAGAAGACGGAAATGTTTCCGAGGAAGGTTCGGGTGAAATCTCTGATTTGTTGCTGCCGCCAACTTCAGCACCACTCTTCCAAAATCTTAATCCGGGTTTTAATCCACAGTTGCTCGCAAACTTTGGATCAACAATGGTCTCAATACCCACCCCTCCCTCGTTGGATAGTTTGGATAAGATCAGTTTGTCACTGGCGCCCGAAGATATTCACGAGATGGACGTACAAACCGACTGGAACGCTCATGAAGAGTTTACAAAGACCGTACACGGGAAAGACAAGCCTTTTCCTACAATCTCAGCGGCACCAACGGCTTTTAGCCCTGCATGTGACTCGTTTGTAGAACCATTTTTGATGGCGGATTTTCTGGAAGAGGACGATTCGACAAACGCTGAAATAGAAGGCGAAGAAGGTGTCACTGCAACAGCCAGTCGCTTCGATAAGAGGGATGGGTGCTCTCTGTTTTCAAAAAATCAGTCCTCAAACAACGGGGTCTGTCTTTCTACCACAGCGCATGGTAGCAAAGAAAGCGACGAAAATCTATTGATGAAATGTAGTAAAATCAAGAGAGAAAAGAGTTTTACAAACCGCCGCGTGCGGGACTCGCGTGGAGGAGTGAAGAAACCGACTGACACGCGTGAAGTCACGGAAGACTACGAGATACCAAGGAATGAAGACGTGCATGCTGCCAATGGGGAAGATATGGAGAAGAAGGATTTTGGATTTGGTGTGTGGTGTGGCAGCCCTTCAATGGAGATTAATCAACGTGATGATGTGATGGATTCGATCGAGACCGATGCTGGCCTCGTTGAAGCGTTTTTCATGGATACGACAGATGACGAAGCTTTCACAAACCTGACTCTTGCTGAAGAGGACGAAAGTGAAAGCAATGTTGTTGCTGAGAAAACAGTCACAGAAAATGTCAAGAAAGGTAGGATGTCTTGCGAAGGAAACGATTTCGAACCAAGCACTGGTGATACTAAGCTGCAATGCTCAAAAACTACTTTTGAGACGAGACTCGGAAAAGCAAACACTCGTGGCGGTCAAACCAAAGTTTCAGTTGCAATTGGTCTTCAAGCGTCCATTCGTAAGCTTGGCGCCTTTCAGCGCAAACCTACAGAACAAGCAACTCCTTCAACCATGGACTGTCACTTAACGAGAGACTCAGAATCAGAAACCAGGAGAAACCATGCATTTCTTAAAGAAATCAAACGAAGTCTAAATGAGGAGTCTGTACCAGCAGAAGCATTAAAAACTTTGCCGGCTCAAGTTACTCGGACGAGAGGTGAACACTCGAACGCTGTTATTGTTGATGACGATACAAATGTGTTGCATCAATTGAGAAATTCCGTAGCAGGACCGCCTGTGCAGGAAACTATGTCGCCCAGATGGGAAAAAAGTTTCGGCTTAAGAGCAAAACAGTTTCCAAGTAAGTCACGGGACGGGCTGTTGTCCCGAGAAGGAATGGCGGAGCGGCACGATTGGGCGAACGATCAAAATTTGACTGAAAAAAGAAAGAGAACAGAAGGGACAACTGAAAATAGTGATGCAGATGGGAGCAATACTGGTAGCAATGTTGAAAACACGAGGCAGACTGTTGGTACCAATGCTAGTGGTATTAGTGGCAATTTGAATGGAACTAACGTAAAAACGTCTGGTAACAATGATGTGGGAGACAATGTTTGTAGAGCGCAGTTACCAAACAATAAACTGAAACTTAGTAGGAAACGCAGTTCGGAGGCGAACAGCCAAAGTAATTGTAAAACTGTAAATCAAGCGAAGTCTCCAACTTTTCATGGTGCAAATTTTTTCAGCCTGAAATGCAGAGAACAAAGTGTTTGTGGTTCGAATGCAAAGGGATCTGATGCGAATTTCTCATTAAGGGACACTGAAATCAGAGGCTCAGGAAAGGCACTTGAACAACCGGTTCCTGTGGACATGGTCCCTAGTGGTTCTTATACGAAGAATTATTTCTGCGGTGTAAACACAGATGGCTCTCAAGTGAATTCTTCATCAAGAAACACTGAAATCAAGGGCCGATTAAAGGCACTTCAACATCCCGTTGCCACAAACGATACCCTTGAAGGCTCACATTTGTCGGTCCATTGTGAAGGAGCTTCCGCTAATCTTTCGAATTTACGAACTCTTAACGGGACAGTCATAGCTGTCATGGAGAGCGACGATGACGAAGATAATGAAGTCGTTATTCGGCCTGCTAAGAAGGCGATCCCTTTCAGAAAACGAGCTCTGTCAAGTCCGTGTTCCCAAGAAGAATTCAAACGACCCGCAAATCCAGGACAACAGCATGATAACCCGCGTCGTCTTTTATCGTCAGACAGTGACGAAGACTTTGAAGTCAGTAGCTCGGGTGAGTGCTACTGTTGCAGCTGTATTATTTGGGGGGGGGGGGGGGAGGGGTGGGGGTGTAGAGGGAGGTGGATTTGCGTTGACCGTTTTAGAATGGGAAGGCTAAAAAAACCTGACAAGATAACGAAGTGTCAGGAGTCACTGTTCCGCCATTTCTCGTGCTCTAGTATATCATCTGGATCCCTAAATGAGGACCCAAAGCAACTAACTTAATACAGTGGTTGGATTTCTTATGACGCCGCCATCTTGATTAATTGTGAGGAGCAACACCTTCCCTATTTCCCTATTGTTATCAGACAAAAGTTCTTTTTATCAGAGCAGGAGAGCAACCATAACACGACACAATTATTCTAGGTGGTGTCGCCCGGGAATTTTGGAAAACAAACGCTTTTTCTGCTTAGGAAGAATAACATAGCAGGAAACGTAAGGGCGATTTTTTAAAATCGACTTTAGCTGATGCTCAAAATCGCGTCTAGGTCATTTTCATTTTGGTAGCGTGTTTACAGTGCGACGCGCCTAACCGTGGCCACCTAACAGAGTTTTAAAAGTTATACGCCAATCAGGGTGTGCGAATTTGATTGACAGTTACCCCTCCTTGCAAGGTTCGCACGGTTGTAAGTTGCGGAGGGGTTGGCGCAGGCGCAGTGGTAAGATCTCTGCCTTCCAACCCTAAGGTCGCGGGTTCCATTCCCGGTTCAGCCGAGACTGGAATATTTGGCGACCTTCTTTCCCGCTGAAGTTCATCAGCTTTCCATCCTTCCGAGGTCGGTAAAATGAGTACCAGCATGCATGGACTGCTTAGAAGTGGCTGCAATTTGCGCCTGTATATGCTTCCAGTCCGCTGGGGGTAAATTGATCATTGTAAAGCGCCTTTGAGACTTGTGATAAAGGCGCTATATAAATGCACCACTTTACTTTACTTTTACTTTAAGTTAAACACCGTTGCATGGGTTGTTGAGTTGACGTATTTACACGTAGTTGTCAAATGTGAAAGTTTGTTGGGTGGCCACGGTAAGGCGCGTTGCACTGTAAGACCAGAATAGTCGTAAAAAGTGTCAAGAGGACATAAGAAATTTCTGGAGCTAACCTGATTATTGGAAAATTCGGTCAAAGTTCAACTTCGTTTAAATAGGTAGCGGCTTTTAGGACCAGTTTTACATGCAGCGGGATTGGGGTGGCGCCCATCTCTTCCGTTAAAAAATAAACAACACGGTAAAAGCCACAGGAAAGGGCCGGTGCCTTCGAGTACAGTCGCCTTCGACATAAGTCGACTTCTTGTCTTGTCTCATTAAGACCAGTGATCCAATTGCATTCTCTTTTTTCAACTTAATTTTCAGTGCAAAGTTGGTCAGAGCGGGCTAATCCCCATCAAGAAAAGCACCCAGACGCCCAAAAAAGAAAAGTTCCTGAAACTGGCGCCAAACGGGGCACTGACAAATCACTTGATTCTCTGAGAAAGGTAGGTTGATCGCCATATCTCCTTCGTCATTCTACCTTACATGTTATCTGTAAAGCACTCTGAAGAAGCTTTATAAAAATATTTCTTCAGAAAATGTGCTTTTTTGTATAAAGTTGTCGGGAAACAGCTCTAAGTCATTTTACGATGCGCAGGAATAAACGGCTCCAGCCCTAATCCAGATATGTCCAGAAATGCAAGTATGCGTCACGAAGTGTCCCCTTACTCTTCTCTCCAACTTCAACATACAGAAAATTTACGTCACAAAGTGTCCCCCAAATGCTTCTCTTCAAGTCAGGGTAAACAGATGCATTTGTCCGAAGCAAAAAATAACGCAAACCTTTACCCTTACCTTATTGTTAGAAATAGGCAGCGAAGGCTTAGACTTAAAGCGACACTGTGTTGGACGTCAAAATTGGGCCTGCATCGATTCTTATTACGTGTATCGGAGGCTTTCACGTGACGTCATCGCCGCCATGTTGGTGGACGACAACAAAAGATCTCTTCAAGTGAAGCTGTGATCTTCGCAGTTATGAACGCAATTTTACAATTGCGTAGAGAAGCCTGAAAAATTCAGGACTTCAATTCTCTACGCAATTGTAAAAATTGCGTTCATAACTGCGAAGATCATAGCTTCACTTGATTTCATATCCGCAGTTCTTATATGATTCATTTCATATACCATTTCATAAAAGATCTCTTATTAGTTTCTTTTGTTCGTCCACGAGAAGTCGTACATTTAACAAATTGATGTCAGTTTTTCATGCGTCTTTCCTGTTATTGATCATGAATTTCGTCATAACATTGTCAAAGTAGCTGTGGATCCACAAGGCGATAGCCGAGGGGATAGACTACTTTGACAATGTTATGACAAAATTCATTGTCAATAACAGGACAGACGCATGAAAAACTGACATCAATTTGTTTTTTACAATAACAAAAAGGCAGAGGGGTCAAAATTAAGTCAAAACACGGGAAGAACGCGAGACAAAAATGCGAGAAACTTCAATCTGACGCGAGCAATATCGCGTCATTATCGCATAAATTATAAATTCATGTGTCTGTCCGCTTATTGACAATAAAAATTAGCCAATGAGGGCGCGAGAATTTTGCAGTCATTGTAAATTCTCCATTGTTATTGGTGTCTCTACAGGTTGGTTGAAAACGTCCTATTTCTGGACATAAGTGCCCTAATCACAAGGCTACGATGTAAACTGATTATTAGGGAGCTTACGAAACGACGACGCCGACGGTAACGAGGACGCTACAAAACAATAGGTTTAATGAGCAAAAACAACGGCTCTGCGCGCTCTGCACGTGCGTTTTACATTTTGGTACATTTCTTTGCCGTCATCTCCTAAGTGACGACGTGAAATGACCAAATTCAAGGTTCTGTGGAGGACGTTAGCACATGACGATGAATTTTCAGTTCTCTCTCTACCCTTCCAACCCACTCGTACCAGTTTAATTCCTCGACAAGTTACTACACATTTTTAACGCGAAACTACATGAAATAGTTTCGTAGTGATATGAATAACGCGAACTTGTATTTTTAAATGGAGTCCTCGTAGCCGTCGTCGTCCTTGTTTCGTAAGGACTATCGCTTTCAATTATTAATAACTACAAAAAAAAAACAGCACAGCTATACAAACACCTACGACTCTATTAAGATTACAGAAAGAAAAAATGGCACATCCGGCTATAAATGAACATTGAAAGGGCTCTGTTTTGATTATTAACAGGGGATTATTACAATTTTTGCCTCCTTAGCGCAAGGCTATTGCATTGCATGATGAGCTATTTCTGAAAATTTGATTCCGATAGAGCGAGTTTCAATCGAGTGTCGTAAAACCAAAACCAAAGTTATTACTTTGGGCAATCAAAAAGGATGGAGACAATCCGGTAAACCAATCAAAACTCAAAGTCATTACACGTAGCTGACACAAAGCGCGGGAAAATGTGCACGCGCGAGCCACGCTTGGTTTTGGTTTCACTTCTGATTGGTTGAAAAAGTGGCGCGAGAACTTTGAACAAATCACTGAATGAAGTAATCATAAACCAAAGCAATTCGCTAATTACTTTCGACACTCAATTGAAAACCGCTCTATGCCAGATAACCTCTGAGCAATGATTCTTTGAAAATTTGGAAATTTTACAAAGAATGGATGAGATCATTAACCCTTTTTCCACCCAAGTTTTTTTTCAGTTTTGATGGCTAATAACTGGCTCGTTATAAAACTAAAAGGCTAAAGATTGAAGATTTAACTAAGTTTAACAAGTTCTTTTTTTTTATATTTTGAAGTCAATTTGTAAATAGCATGAAGATGCTTTCTGTGGGAAAACTCGTATGTTAATGAAACAAAATGCAGACAATGATGTCAGCAAAGATTCCCTTATAAAGCTGCTTACTGATACAATGTTTACGTGAATTTGTCACTCTTGCATCTCATTTATTTGCTCTTTTAGAGAAACAACAACAGGGCTCAGAAAGATCATTTCCTGGACGACGAAGCCGAATTATCAGGCAGCGATGTTAACTGCTTTTCATCTGACGAAGACGAGGATGAAGAAAGGAATGAAATGGACAGTTTTATCGACGACTCGACCCAGCTTACACAAAGGACCCCTTCCACCACGAAACCGAGGCATGCCAGTTCACCTGCAGACATGATGGCGGTTTACCGACAGTCGCTTCGAAGTCCTCTTTGTGGATCACTTAACTTTAAAACCCCTGTCTTTCATATGCAACGGAACAGATACAAAATGGTTTACAAGTATGGAAGTGTTAACGAGGAAAGTGGATCCCCTTCGGAGGCTGAAGAAGCAAACGAAGAAGAAAGTTTACATGAAAACGAGGTCGAAGGGGAGGATGTAGATATTAATGGCAGTCAACATGAAAACGAGGCAAATGCGCGAAAAGGCGACGAGGGTGCTCTCGGTGCTGAAAATGTTGAAACGAAGGCTCGCGCTGGAATGGATAAATCGTTTGAGGAAAGTCAAATTGGACGCCCAGTTAAACGAATGAAGCGAAAGCGAATTTTAGACGATAGCTTTGAAGATGAGGTTTCATCCAAGTTGAGTAAACAAAGCTACTTTGCAGAGCCTTACCTCAAACATAGCGCTACAGACACAAGCGCTAATATATCCAAACTAAGCCGTAACACGGATACGCGACCGTTCCGGCCAGTGGCACCAGTTGTGTTAAGAAAGAATCCGATCAATTACTCCTCGGAAACTGTGGAACTCCAGAGCGACTTTGCAAAATCTGCCGATCTCCTAACTGCTACACCTACTAAGGTGAAATCACCACGGGAGAACAGAGAGGAAAACGGTTGGAATAATGATATTAGCGATAGCGAACTATTGGTTGCTTTTGAACCTGAATGCGTCGAAGATTCCGCTGTTCAGTAAGTATCGTTTTCTTCAAAGGGAACAAGCCCTAATGAGCGTAGAATCCATCCCTTTTTTTGTTGTTTTGTTCTTTTTTCCTATTTTATATCTTCCCTACGCTTCCCCACATTCCTTGTTTTCTCTCTGAATCAAAGGTCTATTGTACAAATCTTCTTCAACTCTCTTTGCAGCTGAGACCACACTATACCCCCCCCCCCCAGATACTTTTCTTACCCCTCCACGGTCCCTCTCAACCACCTTACGTCAAATTTTCAATGAGAAATGTTTGTTCTTTTTAATTTGATATTATTGTCCACCGCGAACGTCAGCCATTTAAACAAAATGTGATTTTGTTATTATCAGAGCTCCAAGCAATCACGTTCAAGACCAAGACCTAAAAGAAATTGCAGTCGCTTTGGAAATGACAGATGATGATGTTGCCATGGAAATAAGCGAACTTCCGACGTTCTCTCTTGGTTTGGACTTTTTGTCAGATGAGATTTTTTTGAACAGTGGAGCTGAAGAGGTGGTTGATTCTTCACTGGATTCTAAACTGGTTTTTAGAGAGAAACAGAGCGAGAGCCGGCAGCAAAAAATGGGAGATAGTTTTCGCAGCAATAGAAATGAGTTGTTAAATGATCAAAAATCGATTAGAGAGAACAGTGCTTCTGACAGGGTGAATAATTTCACGAAGATAGCTCCGCGGTCGAATCAATTATCGAAAAATTATCGACCTTTGATAAGTAATGCACAGAAGGAGAGCCAACGTAACGCTTCTCTGAATATTCCACAGCATCCAGTGTCAAACCCAAGAAAAGATACACCACAAAACACGCACAAAACAAGTACTTCGAATGCAAGTTTGATTCCTTCCGATCAGAAATGCAATGTGAACAATAACCTACCACTGACGATAGAGAGCAAAGGTTCAGCTCATGGTCAGATTAACAAGCGCTCTTCTCTCGCTTCGCATGCGAAGTTGCAGGTTGTGACACCCTCGTGTCGTCCAAGCTTTCCCGTTACCAAACCCTCGATTAATCCGCTGCTTTCGGTAAGAATTTCAAATCTTGATGGAATTTTCCTGGAAGGATTATCTTTAAATTTGAAACTGTTGTATATTATTTTTTCTTGTGCAGTCATCAGAAAAAGACAAAGGCAAGACCGTAATCTTGGTGGATACTCGCGAGATCTCCAGTTCGCAAGTAAGTTTCTTTTTTCTTAAAGCACTATTATTCTGTGTTCCTTACCTTACCGTATCACGTGTCCATTCCATGTAACCTTCCATACTGGACCTGCCCCTCGCCTAGAGTAATCCACGTTACCTGCCCTTCTTATTTTACGTACGACATACCATTGCTTGCTCTATCAATTGTTATTTTGGCCACAATTGCTTGTAATCTCGCAATCTGATTGGCTAATTTGCCGTTGTCGATAATAGCTGCTCGCGTCATACTCGCGCCAATTTGTCACGCAATGTAATAGCCAATCAGAAACGCTCATAAACCAATCATATTGCGAGAAAGTTATAGACAACGCTTGCTCTTTCTTTATGTCATGATTTTGGTCACGCTCTGAAATAAACACTTTCTTTGGCGTCAAATATTGTGGTAAAAAACAAGCGAAAGTGGTTCTGCGTTGTCTGTGCTCTTATCGGCAACGACTGCGCCAACACTTTAACCACTGTGATGACGAATATCGTTGTCCGTAAGAGTGCAGACAACGCTGAACCACTTTCATTTGTTAAGTTTACTCTTCTCTATCTTACTGTATATTCCTTACCCAATGCTTCCATTCCCTGCCATGTTCTGCCCGCCCATATATTACCATAGAACCCTAGGTATGTCGCTATAAAGAAGTGTTCATAAAAAAAATGAATGCATTTGTACTTGCAAAATGAAAGCACGCTTTGTTTTTAAGCCATCTAGTAGTACGTCTTGACATCGTCTTTTTACAGTCACTAAGTGAGTCTTTCTTCTGGGTTTGTTTAGGTGGTTTCAATATTGAGACTGAAGCATAACATCAAAGCGGAAGTTTGTCAGCTGACCAGTTGTGACTACATTGTCAGTAACAGGATGGCAGTGAAAAGAAAATCCGCTTCCGGCAAGTTGAGAGCTTGTTTTTACTGTGCATGACACTCCTTTTTTCCTTTCTAAGCGAAACATCATCGCAGTTAATGAAGGAACTTGAAAAGCTTGATAGTTTGGTGGCAGAGCCGTGCAGCGCAATCACACGGTCCTGGGTTCGAGTCCAATTCTGTCAGGCGCTTTACTAACAACTGGTCAAGCTGTGTCATTAACTGCAAGGATCTTTCGTCATGTAAATAGTTTCAGTTAAAAAAATGACGTTCATGTCTTCTCTTAAATGTTTCTTTTGAAGTGCGGGCTATAGACGAAGGAGAGAAGTGATCCCCGGAAAAGGGAAAAGTGACGTCAAAAGCTCACAAGCTTAACATTTCAGCGTGTGAATGCAGCTTCTTATATATGCAAAACGCGAGTTTAAAAGACTGAAAGCCCAAAACTCCCCTGCTGCATATTAATTCTGCGGCGTACACACGCATTGCCTTTGACGTCAATTTCTCCTAGATCCAGCTCTCTCAAGAACTGAAAGTTAGTAATGGCGGACCATCAAATAGGAAAATCACAGTTAAAATAAACAGGTGTCTTTTTGAAATCAAGGCTCAAAACGTTGGTCACTTAGTGTTTAGTTGACATAGTTTTGAAATCCAACGAAAAAAAGAATTGATTTTTTGGTCACGGGGGCACTTAAGGGCGAGGAACATGTCCTCTCTTTTAATGTACTTTCACGTCTCACGGGATACGGAACGAAGTCGCAATTATTGATCAGCTCCCAGGTGTCTTGATAAGCTCAGATTGTTCGTGGGTTCCTTAGCGTCTACGTAATTGTACGATTAAGGGTCTTGAGATGGGTGCTACAGATTATAGTTTTTATCCAAAAAGACCGTGCTCAAAAGTACCCAGTCTCATATATGATGATGGAATATACACAGGTAGCCGTTTCACCTAAACGCATTGCTTAATCTCTTTAATGACAGGTACAACTCATAAAACGTGGATAATGTGTTTTCACACCCGATGGAAAGAAAATTTATTAATTCCTTGAAATGTTTAATTCTATGAACCAGATGTTGCTTGTGCGGCGAACAGTCCGAAGCTAATCGAGTGCATTCGAAGAATGTGTGATTTGTATGAAAGGCCGTGCTTGATCATCGAGAAAGATCGCGTCAGGCCAGGAGAAACTGACAGGAAATTGTGAGTACAACGCCATAGTCAATTCGCCTGCGACTAAAATTGCTATTGGTTGAAGATGATCGAATTTCATAGCTCAGTGTAGGTTTTTTAGTTTGCTGTTGCTTGGTAATTTCGCGATTGGTTCCCTAAGTGTTTCATTGGATTAATCATTTCGCGCCGCATGTTCTCATCCAATCAGAAGCAACGCGTTTTGCCCGGCTTTGTACCAGCAGTATATGCGTTGCACCACATATTAGCCCGGTTTACACGACAAACATTTTGGGCACGGCACCCCTCCGATTTGGCACCCGTGCCTATATTTTCGGTCCACCCATTGCCCGTTCACAAGACAAAATTTTCTTTATTTTGGGTACCACAACTTTTTTGGGGGGCACCGTTAGAATTACAAACGGCACCTCTAAAATTGTTGAGCATATCGATGCATTTGTCAGCGGTTTAACTACTTTCAAGATGGCGGACATGAGAACACGAGGCAACCGTGCTTTTTCTTTTGGTTTTTCATGAGAAAGCGAAGAAATATAAATTTTCAGGAATATTTAGTGGAGGGAAGAAACCACTCATACATTGCTTTTTATAACAACGTTAAGAGGCGCAGAATGTTTGTCCAAGCCGTGCTAGCTGCGGTAAAACAGCGAAGAATAAGAAGTATTTGGGTGCGTTTGCGATATGATGCCTGGTTTGACATGGGCTTGGCAACGTACAGTGAATTGCAGTGGCCTCCTCCGACCACCTCACATTGCTGTTGGAACTCGACGCCATCTTGGCTTTGATCCATAACTCTCAGCGAGAAGAGAAAACAATCTCATTCCCAGGGACTCTGGGTTTGGTCATCAAGACGTTGGCAGCTCCGACCAGAAAATATGGGCACGGCACCCCTGAAAAACAGGCACCGGACCACCTATTCCTCATTGTCCCGGCACCCCTAAATTTTTGGGCACCCGTGCCCTTAAAATTTCCATTTACACGATAAAAACTGAGGGAACCGTACCTAAAGTTTTAGGCACGGGTGCCAAATTGTAGGGGTGTCGTGCCCAAAATGTTTGTCGTGTAAACCGGGCTATTGTCAACCAATCAGAGGCGAAAGCGAGCCCCGCACGCGTTTTGCCGCCCTTTATACCGGCTGCAGGTCATGATTGGATGCTTGTTACTGAATCAGAAAACGATCTTAGTGATGCAAACCCAATCCTTTGAGTAGGATATAGAATGGTTTGACCTGATGAAAGAAGACACCCCGACTCTATTTCATTTTACATTCACTTTTCTTTTCAGCATTAAAACCAAGGCGTATATTCTTACTCTGGCAAGCATCGCACAGACCCATGTCAAGATTCTTTTTAGCGACTCACAAGGTATTCTCGGTTTTCACATGACGTCATAACCGCCATGTTGGTGCCCCTAAACAAAGAAAAGGTGGCCATGTTGGTGCCCTGACCAAATCCTCCGGGAATTTAACTCTATTATTATGCAAACGCTTCCTTTTGTTTTCGTTGAAAAACATGGCTGTTGATCACGTGAGTGAAAACCAGCAATTGTCACTTGAATCAAGTACCAATGGCCTATTTCAAAGGTACAATTTTTGACGTATGCGACTTGACTTACGGTAGTCGCAGCGTCAGGCGTTTTAAAACATGTTTTAAAATGCTACGACATTTTTTCTGACGTACACGACTTTCGTAAACGAGTTGTAGGCCTGACGTAAGCTTGTCGCATGGGACAAAAATCAAACCGTGTAAATCGACCCAAACTCGTTGTTGATTTGTGCCTTTTTCTTTAATTGTTAAAGGTGCTCATATTTAAAACGCTATACTGAATTAACGTATGTTGCTTCAGCTAAGGTTTGCGTCGTATTTGTAAACCCCACTTTAAATGAGAGATTGGTGCCAAAAACAGATGTTGAAAACGACATTTTGGTACCAACATTGCGGAGAAAGTTTGCTTGAAAGATTAGTCACGCATTGAAAATACAAAATTGCGTCGATAAATGTGAGGATCATTCCCACATTCCACCCATTAATTTCGTTTCAAGTTTTTAATGTAGTTTAGCTTAATTTGGAGAAATGTTTCACATGCAGCATTTTTAAACACGCAGAGGACACGGCTAATCTTCTGACGGAGCTTGCTGACATCGAAAGACTAAAGGGAACGGCCATTCACGCCCCTGTTGCTCTTAGCAAAGAACGGGAACAGGTACGACCACCTACACTTCTCACGCCTAGCCTAAAATGTTTAGACCTTTCGTTTCTCTTGAATATTCTGCTCAAGGGAATATCGGATAAAGTTAGCTCTCGGTCAAACGAAGCATCGACCAATAGGGCGTTTTCACATGACGTCAGGGCGGCCATGTTGGTGTTCCAAAACAAAGGAATGGCGGCCATGATGGTGTACCAAACTAATCCTCTGGGAATCGAACTCTATTTTTATGCAAGTACTTTTTTTTGTTTTAGTAATCCAATATGGCTACTGGTCACGTGAGTGAAAACGCTCTATTCCGGTCATTCAACAGAGTTGTAACGCGAGAAAGGTTTTGTTTATCCTTCTCGTCAACTAGGCTCCCAAACCCAATGGCTGAGACAATTCGGTTTTGGGAGCTACGCTTTGTGACTGCGCGGCACTGCTTCGATTAGGGCGCTGGATAACTGCGGACTCAAATTCGGATTTTCATGACCGACTGGATTTGATTGATGTTCCCAAGGCTTTGTAAACACTTTACCAGTCTCAGCTGCTGAAATACAACCAATCACAGCGCTAGCGGAGCATCCCCATCAAAAGGTGACGCGTTTACAACCAGTCGACCTCATTGAAGACTAGCAGCATGCAGTCGAAACGTTGGAATTCCAATCACAAGGGACTTCATGATTGTGAGACAAACGAAAATACTTCAGTTTTTGTACTTTAACTCGATAAATAATAACATTATTTTTCACGACATTAACGCTTTTGTGTGTTAAATTAAACTGAATTTGTTGCTGTCTATATAGGTATAGGCTTGGCTTCACCAATTTCTAATTTTCTTCTCTCCAGTTTTTTCGTTTGTCTTCAAAAACTTCTTGTTCCCAAAATAAGTCCAGCCCCTTTTGTTTTCGTGTCATGGGCACCTTTGTGGCATAGTTTACTAACGGCATTTTAACTTCTCTTGCCCCGTTTTTTCAAACTGTTTTGTTAAGTCAGGCTAAAGTGAAAATATCATTACTTCCTCAGGTTTTTCGAGTGCTCCTTAGTATTCCACAAGTGAGTTTTATCACAGCTCTTAACTTGTGTTGGTCCTTCAATTCACTCCAGGAAATCATCAAAAGGTTAGACTATGACGTCGAACTCGTTCTTTCAAATTTTATTCAGAAATGTACAAAGGTTTGTACATTTCTGAATAAAATTTGAAAGCACGAGTTCGACGTCATTAGCGGAAAACGGCATATATTAGACTTATTTAAAGGGTGTATAACCACCAACTTACGGACGGTGCCTACTATTGTATTGCACATACGTTCTGCGCATCTCGAGATACTCGCGGTTTCATATGGGTGGTGCTTAGTAATACAGGGATATTTTTGTGCGGTTTAAAACTATGCGGAGAAAGCAGAACTTAGCAAGTGCTCTTGGTATCCAAAAAGAAAATTGGGAGTAACCATGCATTTTTCAGAGATAATTAAGTGTCAATTTGGAAAAGAACACCATACATTACTTTTCTTTTAAAAGCTTTTTACAAATATTGTTGATCAATTATCATTGAAAAATGCGTGGTTAACCCCAATTTTCTTTTTGAGTTTCAATAACACTTGTTAAGATCTGCTTTTCCCGCATCATTCATAAACCGCGCAAAAATATACCTTTAAATTGGTAGAAGTGTAATAAAAGGAACGGTACCTTATTCCCCGTTCGTAAAAAAAACCTGAATTTTTTTAAAAAATGGTTCTTAATATAAGATTACCTCACCGATCTGTACAACACTAACTTCCTGTCTCTTTTAGCACTCCGTCAGACCTAAAGAAAAGAACCCCAAGTTTGTCAAGTACTCGTGCTGAGAAAGTTTATTGCTACCTTCGACACAAGTTAATCCCGAAATGATGGCGATAAGGAAGTAGAATGTTGTGTTTTCTTTGTCAAAGTCGATAACTACGAATGATACGATTATAATCTACAAGAAATGTTGAAGTTGTTATAATATATAATTGAAGTCCAATCAATAAAAAAATAGAATATTGTGGAAAGCTGCAGCGACTGATATTTTTTTATTGGGAAAAAAGAAGGGGCTATTCTTGGTGTAAGAAGATTATCACACTTTTTCTTTGTTTCGTGTCGGGGTAAGCTTCTGGGGTTTTTCTCTTTTGTTCCTTTTTGTTCCTTCCTTGAGTTTTACAGGTTTTTACTTCCAAGATGAGCCGATTTTTTTTTTTAATGGCGATAGATCAAATAACAAGCCTGTCTGTATTTTAAGTTAGTTCAGTTAGTTCCGCATCACTAGCAAATTCGATTTCGTCATTGTAATTTTCCAAACCTTTCTTAGATCCGGAAGGTCTAATGGTAGATTCTAAAGGACCCGTTAGGTCATCCAGATCATATACCTCACAATGTAGGTGGAGACCACGTGACCCTGGCCATCCACGCTGCTCCAAAACACGCTGAACCGGCGGTTCCATTCCACCACCACCTCGTGAACCGCGGTCAGCATTTGCCGTCGATAAAGGCATTGATTGCAAACTCTTGTTGCAAATATTTGGGGCTTGAGAGGGCTTTTCCGAGGGGTTAAGCGAGCAAATTGGGCTTTATTACTGTAACAGTTTTCTGAGTTTTCTCGAATTCATCTCCCAAAGCGAAAGAGAGCGGAGACTGAGTCATGCATGAAGTCCCAGCCTCCCGCAGCTAGGACGGTCATGCATTTGTAGTCTTTCGGTCTGTTTTCGGTCTCAAAGCCTCATCTTTGCAAACCTTTGGATATAATGACATCAGTGATAAACGAAGCTTCATTTTATGGCCTCCTCTACATATTTGCTTATTCCAATTACGCTTTTAGCGCGGAAATGTGGCGGTAAGTGATACAGTATGCTCGTTCCACATGGTCTTAGCGGAGATGAGGCAACCCATTGAAGCTGCCGACTTTTCTTTTTGAATTTATGATAAAGATATTCAAGTAAAGAAGGCGATGGAACTTTGTTTTCAACACAAAGTTTGGTAAGTTAAGTTGAATAGTTGGCCATTTGTACTTCCAGTTCACGTAAAGCTGCCTTGAATAACGTTAAATGCATAGCATAGACCACAACGCCTGAGCCTTCTTTTGGGTGCGTTAGTTTCATGGGCATTCTAGAAAATGAAGGGCATTTATGGGAATGAAACTTCGGCCGTCTCTCTCACCCCTGTGGACGTTTCAAATTTTTGGTTCAAACCCGGTCGGGATAGGTGTGTGCCGCGAAGGGTCTTAAACCCTGACCCTATTTAAGGAACAATCCAACGAAAATTGATACCCTATTAATTTAAGGCCCAAATCTGAAAAATGACACCCTGTGCAAGGGAAGAACTAAACGTTGCGTGACGATCCAAACAACGACTAACCACCACGCAAAAACACAATCTTTTTGAAATCGCTTTGGCAATACTTTAACTTTGAAAGATCATTTGTTTTCCGCTTAACTGGGTACCCTGCTATATTTAGGCACCCTATCTAAGGATCACACTGGGACACTATGCCAACATAGCTGAAAAGGATACACTATTTAAGGATCGAGAACCTCCAAAAACCACACCCTATTCCGTGGCACGTACCTATATGGAGTACCCCCCCCAAGGGGTTCAAAGTGCGCTTTCTCGTGGCAATGGATCCAGAGTATTCAAATGTCGCATCATAACCCATTCAAAGTCATTCAAGGCTGTCAGAAAGTGTAAAAAATTAACGACATTGATCCTTTTAAGTAATTTCAAAATTGCTTCAAAGCTTTGGCAAATCTTGTTTTCAGTTGAAAGAATTGTGAGTTTCAGGCTTCCAATTTTGCCACTCTTTCCGCCTTATATGAAAGCACATTGCTTGTAGCAATCAAATTTTCATCCAGTCAAGACTAAGATTGTCAAATCCATCACCCTTGGGTGAGGCAATGAGTGAAATTCTTTTAATACACCTGGCCCCAGTTGCTCAAAAGATGGATAGCACTATCCACCTGATAAATCAATATCCATTCATTTCAAAACCTGAGCTATCCAGTGGATAGGGATTTATCAGGTGGATATATCACTATACACCTTTTGAACAATTGGGGCCTGGTGGGGAGGACGTGGAATCTTATTTAACAGATACATTTAAGGATTCAAATGAATACACACTTGTGGCAAATTTTATATTTATGATTGAAGAAATGTATTCCTTCAGATCATACTGGAACATTTTGGTGTCAATAGTAGTGTGGATTGGTGCTACCCCATTGAATGTCAAATAAAGAGCAAAAGGCAAGTGAAACTCAGATAAAAAGTACCAGTACTTGTAAACCAGTTAGTCTGTAGTCATTGGTATGTCAGTTATACAAACTAGTATTTTGTAGGGACTAATTTGGCCATTTCAAATTGTGAGGTCACAACAGATTTACTCTTCACAATGATTGCCTATTCCTTTCTTAATTTACCTCTGTTGTTTAAAGTTATTCAAGTGTCACCTTGCACTGTCCAAAACCAGGACTACATGCAGTTGGACCCATTACAAATGCATCAGATAACCAGGTGACACCCTTTATAACATTTACATTTATCGCTAAATGTATAGAAAATTATGAACTCAGGTTTCAACAAGCACTGATGGCCAGTGAAAATCACCAACATGTCTACATGCATGTCTTCACAGCCAGTGACATCTAGGCTTAACTTACAGGTTACTAATGACTTCACTACTTAGTTGACCGATCGCACCAACGACCAGAGTGTTTATACCATCTACTGATGTTACACAAATCACTTGACTCCGAAGATGGCTTCCTCTCAGGTTGTCGAAATGTCAGTCAATGTCATCCTAAACGCTCCTCAAGACTACACTTAACCAGGAACTAAATTATTGTACTTCATTTAATTATGATATGCATCTCTGTGTATATATATCATACCTAATTTATTACCTACTTTAAAGTGCCACTGCCTACTATGATAAAAAAATTCACTTCCCTTTTTCCTTAGGATTTTGAAAGCGTGTTTGCGAGACACCTGACTGGCAAAACTTTGAGCTTCAAATTTTATCCCAAGGCTCTTTTCTTTGAGTGCAAGTTTTGGATTTCATGGTCCGCCATTACTCACGTTCAAGACTGACCAATTGGACCTCAGAGGGTTGGATTGAGGATAAGATGATGTCAAAGACTCACTAGCTTAAAATTGCAGCATGTAAACGCAGCTTACCAGTATTTTTCACGCAAAACACAAGTTTAAGAGTCTGAAAGCTCAAAACTCCTGTGCTGCATATTGCTAAAGGCACGTGCATATGCATTGCATTTTTAAACTAGTGAGTGTTTGACGTCATCTTATCCACGATCCAGCTCTTTCAAGATTTTAAAGTTAGTAATGGCGGACCATTAATTAGGAAAATTTCAGTCAAAATTTACAGGCGTCTTTTTTGAAATTAAGGCTTAAAACTTCGGTTACATAGTGTTCAGTTAAGGATGGTGCCTACTAATTCGCAGGTATTTTTGCGTGGTTTACTGAATGTGCGAGAAAAGCAGATCATAACAAGCGTTATTGAAATCCAAAAAGAAAATTGGGGGTAACCACGCATTTTTCGAAGATAATTAATCAACAATATTTGCAAAAAGTTTTAAATACAAAGAAATGTATGGCGTTTTTTTCCAAATTGAAGCTCAATTATCTCTGAAAAATGCGTGGTTACCCCCAATTTTCTTTTTGGATACCAAGATCACTTGCTAAGTTCTGCTTTCTCCGCAGTTTTGAACTGCACAAAAATAACCCTGTATTACAAGTAAGCACCAGCAAAATGTTTAGACCTTTGGTTTCTCTTGAATATTCTGCTCAAGGGAATACCGGACAAAGTTAGCTCTCGGTCAAACGAAGCATCGACCAATTCCGGCCAATCAACAGAGTTACAACGCTAGAAAGGTTTTGATTATCCTTCTCGCCTACTAGTTTCCCAAACCCTATATCTGAGACAATTCGGTTTTGGGAGCTACCCTTTCTGACTACGCAGCGCTGCTTCGATGAAGGCGCTGGATAACTGCGGACTCAAATTTCATGACCGACTGGATTTGATTGCGGTTCCCAAGCCCGCTTTGTAAACACCATCTCAGCTGCTGAAATACAACCAATCACAGCGCTAGCGGGGATCCCCATCAAAAGGTGCTGCGTTTACAACCAGTCGACCTCATCTCCTGATTGAAGACTAACAGCATGCAGTCGAACCGTTGGAATTCCAATCACAAGGGACTTCATGATTGTGAGACAAACGAAAATACTTCATTTTTTGTACTTTAACTCGATAAATAACATTTTTTTCACGACATTAACGCTTTTGTGTGTCTATATAGGTATAGGCTTGGCTTCACCAATTTCTAATTTTCTTCTCTCCGGTTTTTTCGTTCGTTCTCAAAAACTTCTTGTTCCCAAAATAAGTCCAACCCCTTTTGTTTTCGTGTCATGGGCACCTTTGTGGCATAGTTTACTTACGGCATTTTAACTTCTCTTGCCCCGCTTTTTCAAACTGTTTTGTTAAGTCAGGCTAAAGTGAAAATATCATTACTTCCTCAGGTTTTTCGAGTGCTCCTTAGTATTCCACAAGTGAGTTTTATCACAGCTCTTAACTTGTGTTGGTCCTTCAATTCACTCCAGGAAATCATCAAAAGGTTAGACTATACACCCTTTTAATGAGTCTAATATATTCCGTTTTCCGCTAATGACGTCGAACTCGTTCTTTCAAATTTTATTCAGAAATGTACAAAGGCTTAAAACAACAAAAGAACTCGGAGAAGTTTTAAGCCTTTGTACATTTCTGAATAAAATTTGAAAGCAGGGTTAGGGTTACCATACATTACTTTTCTTTTAAAAGCTTTTTGCAAATATGTTGATCAATTATCATTGAAAAATGCGTGGTTAGCGCCAATTTTCTTTTTGGGTTTCAATAACACTTGTTAAGATCTGCTTTTCCCGCATCATTCATAAACCGCGCAAAAATATACCTTTGAGTTAGTAGAAGAAGCTTAATAAAAGGAACGGTACCTTATACCCCGTTCGTATAAAAAATCTGAACATTTTTCAAAAAGTGGTTTTTAATATAAGATTACCTCACCGATCTGTGCAACACTAACTTCCTGTCTCGATTTTTAGCACTCCGTCAGACCTGGAGAAAAGAACCCCAAGTTTGTCAAGTACCCGTGCTGAGAAAGTTTATTGCTACCTTCGACACAAGTTAATCCCGAAATGATGGCGATAAGGAAGTAGAATGTTGTGTTTTCTTTGTCAAAGTCGATAACTACGAATGATACGATCATAATCTACAAGAAATGTTAAAGTTGTTATAATATATAATTGAAGTCCAATCAATAAAAAAATAGAATATTGTGGAAAGCTGCAGCGACTGATATTTTTTTGTTGGGAAAAAAAGAAGGGGCTATTCTTGGTGTAAGAAGATTATCACACTTTTTCTTTGTTTCGTGTCGGGGTAAGCTTCTGGGGTTTTTCTCTTTTGTTCCTTTTTGTTCCTTCCTTGAGTTTCACAGGTTTTTACTTCCAAGATGAGCCGATTTTTTTTTTTAATGGCGATAGATCAAATAACAAGCCTGTCTGTATTTTAAGTTAGTTCAGTTAGTTCCGCATCACTAGCAAATTCGATTTCGTCATTGTAATTTTCCAAACCTTTCTTAGATCCGGAAGGTCTAATGGTAGATTCTAAAGGACCCGTTAGGTCATCCAGATCATATACCTCACAATGTAGGTGGAGACCACGTGACCCTGGCCATCCACGCTGCTCCAAAACACGCTGAACCGGCGGTTCCATTCCACCACCACCTCGTGAACCGCCGTCAGCATTTGCCGTCGATAAAGGCATTGATTGCAAACTCTTGTTGCAAATATTTGGGGCTTGAGAGGGCTTTTCCGAGGGGTTAAGCGAGCAAATTGGGCTTTATTACTGTAACAGTTTTCTGAGTTTTCTCGAATTCATCTCCCAAAGCGAAAGAGAGCGGAGACTGAGTCATGCATGAAGTCCCAGCCTCCCGCAGCTAGGACGGTCATGCATTTGTAGTCTTTCGGTCTGTTTTCGGTCTCAAAGCCTCATCTTTGCAAACCTTTGGATATAATGACATCAGTGATAAACGAAGCTTCATTTTATGGCCTCCTCTACATATTTGCTTATTCCAATTACGCTTTTAGCGCGGAAATGTGGCGGTAAGTGATACAGTATGCTCGTTCCACATGGTCTTAGCGGAGACGAGGCAACCCATTGAAGCTGCCGACTTTTCTTTTTTGAATTTATCATAAAGATATTCAAGTAAAGAAGGGGATGGAACTTTGTTTTCAACACAAAGTTTGGTAAGTTAAGTTGAATAGTTGGCCATTTGTACTTCCAGTTCACGTAAAGCTGCCATGAATAACATTTAATAAATGCATAGCATAGACCACAACGCCTGAGCCTTCTTTTGGGTGCGTTAGTTTCACGGGTATTCTAGAAAAGGAAGGCATTTATGGGTATGAAATTTCGACCGTCTCTCTCACCCCAGTGGACGTTTCAAATTTTTGGTTCCAAGTGCGCTTTCTTGTGGCAATGGGATCCAGAGTATTCAAATGTCGCATCATAACCCATTCAAAGTCATTCAAGGCTGTCAGAAAGTGTAAAAAATTAACAACATTGATCCTTTTAAGTAATTTCAAAATTGCTTCAAAGCTTTGGCAAATCTTGTTTTCAGTTGAAAGAATTGTGAGTTTCAGGCTTCTGATTTTGCCACTCTTTCCGCCTTATGAAAGCACATTTCTGCTTGTAGCAATCAAATTTTCATCCAGTCAAGACTAAGATTGTCAAATCCATCACCCTTGGGTGAGGCAATGAGTGAAATTCTTTTAATACACCTGGCCCCAGTTGCTCAAAAGATGGATAGCACTATCCACCTGATAAATCAATATCCATTCATTTCAAAACCTGAGCTATCCAGTGGATAGGGATTTATCAGGTGGATATATCACTATACACCTTTTGAACAATTGGGGCCTGGTGGGGAGGACGTGGAATCTTATTTAACAGATACATTTAAGGATTCAAATGAATACACACTTGTGGCAAATTTTATATTTATGATTGAAGAAATGTATTCCTTCAGATCATACTGGAACATTTTGGTGTCAATAGTAGTGTGGATTGGTGCTACCCCATTGAATGTCAAATAAAGAGCAAAAGGCAAGTGAAACTCAGATAAAAAGTACCAGTACTTGTAAACCAGTTAGTCTGTAGTCATTGGTATGTGAGGTATACAAACTAGTATTTTGTAGGGACTAATTTAGCCATTTCAAATTGTGAGGTCACAACAGATTTACTCTTCACAATGATTGCCTATTCCTTTCTTAATTTACCTCTGTTGTTTAAAGTTATTCAAGTGTCACCTTGCACTGTCCAAAACCAGGACTACATGCAGTTGGACCCATTACAAATGCATCAGATAACCAGGTGACACCCTTTATAACATTTACATTTATCGCTAAATGTATAGAAAATTATGAACTCAGGTTTCAACAAGCACTGATGGCCAGTGAAAATCACCAACATGTCTACATGCATGTCTTCACAGCCAGTGACATCTAGGCTTAACTTACAGGTTACTAATGACTTCACTACTTAGTTGACCGATCGCACCAACGACCAGAGTGTTTATACCATCTACTGATGTTACACAAATCACTTGACTCCGAAGATGGCTTCCTCTCAGGTTGTCGAAATGTCAGTCAATGTCATCCTAAACGCTCCTCAAGACTACACTCAACCAGGAACTAAATTATTGTACTTCATTTAATTATGATATGCATCTCTGTATATATATATCATACCTAATTTATTACCTACTTTAAAGTGCCACTGCCTGCTATGATAAAAAAATTCACTTCCCTTTTTCCTTAGGATTTTGAAAGCATGTTTGCGAGACACCTGACTGGCAAAATTTTGAGCTTTGAATTTTATCCCAAGGCTCTTTTCTTTGAGTGCAAGTTTTGGATTTCATGGTCCGCCATTACTCACGTTCAAGACTGACCAATTGGACCTCAGAGGGTTGGATTGAGGATAAGATGATGTCAAAGACTCACTAGCTTAAAATTGCAGCATGTAAACGCAGCTTACCAGTATTTTTCACGCAAAACACAAGTTTAAGAGTCTGAAAGCTCAAAACTCCTGTGCTGCACATTGATAAGGCACGTGCATATGCATTGCATTTTTAAACTAGTGAGTGTTTGACGTCATCTTATCCACGATCCAGCTCTTTCAAGATTTTAAAGAAAGTAATGGCGGACCATTAATTCGGAAAATTTCAATCAAAATGTACAGGCGTCTTTTTGAAATTAAGGCTTAAAACTTTGGTTACATAGTGTTCAGTTAAGGATGGTGCCTACTAATTCAAAGGTATTTTTGTGTGGTTTACTGAATATGCAGGAAAAGCAGATATTAACAACTGTAATTGAAATCCAAAAAGAAAATTGGGGGTAACCACGCATTTTTTGAAGATATTTAATGAACAATATTTGTAAAAAGCTTTAAAGTACAAAGCATTGTATGGTGTTTGTTTCCAAATTAAAGCTTTATTATCCCTGAAAAATGCATGGTTACTCCCAATTTTCTTTTTGGATACCAAGGACACTTGGAAATAATCTGCTCTTATCAACTGTTTAATTTTTGTGTTTATTATTAAGGGTGCCAGATACATCGAAGTTATTGATAGTCCATTTTACTATGAATGGTATCTTGCTTACAACAGACAATCAAAAAAGTAAGTATAAAATGTATCATGACCTGGCATTGACTCTTTATGATGCTGATGATGGTGATTATTATTGATTTTCTGTTGGATTGTGATTGACTGCCATGCATGCATTAGATTTTATTCCCCAATTGGAAGTTATTTCATTTATCACTGCTTTTTATTTTGATCTTTGATCGGACTGTGGACTTGCTTATGTAAAGTAAAACATAGATATAAGGCAACATGTGCAGGCACCATGTCCAACCAACATGTAGACAAAAAAACATCCCAAGGTCCACTCATCTCGCTTTTTTGTCTCAGAAGAATTTCTTAAGATTATAATATTGTCACATAAAAGAAAACACACAGCAATTCTGCATGTTATATTTGATGCAGACGTTGAATACCGGTAATTATTAATTTCATAAGCTTTGAAGATAAAGTTGGCCAGAACTGGACAAACTGTTGTCTATCTGTATCCTCTTTTAATGTACATTATGATATTAATAAATTACATCAAAAAATAATTATTATTTCATTGGTTTGCTCATAATTTATGCATGAAGTTGCACAAGAATTGGTGCCCTAATAAATAGGACAAACATGTTTTTAAGTTTAACTTAGTAGATACCCCATGCTCAGCTGTAGCTCCATACATTACGGTTCTCAACCATGGTACTCGCCACCTTACACGGCAGAAAAATCATGGGGCCACTACTAAAATTCTCTTTGACAACCCTTTATTTCCAACTGTTTTTTGAATAAACAGTGAAACTTTAGAGGAGTTCAGATTGTGGATTGTGGACCCAAAGCATGTATCAGAGTCTGAACACAACAGGACTGCATCAGTTCCTTCTCAGGCAAGTTAATTTCTACAGTGTAATTCTGATTCATTTTTGAGTGCTCAGAAGTATTTTTAATCTTTTGACATCAGTTGTCATAATGGTAATTTAATGAATTTACAGTTTTCTAAGGGATTGACTGGAGTATTCTACCAACTTGGGCAAAAGCCAACTCTAAAAGCAAGAGGAAGTTACAGATTTATCCATGGGGATGACTGGAAGATCCACAATCACTCATTTGATATGTCTCAGGGGTAAGAACGTATTTTGCAAAAATTTTAATCCAGAGATTTTTACTTTTGGTTGACATCATCAAAATCGAAGGTGTCAACATCCTGTACTTCTTGGTTACAAAGTAAGAAAGAAGAGGAATTATATATGTTTTGGCACTATAATATCCATCCTCTTTGTGTATGACAGTTCTTAACGGAACCACCTCCTATCTTTTCTACTAAATAACTTTATACCAGAGAAAATAATATCAACTTTGGAAAAATTATAATTTTTTTCCAAAAAAGTGTTTGTATCAGGAAAAAAGAATAATAATTTAGAATTGCTTATTTTCACTTTCAGATTTTCCTGGCACCACCATCATTATCGTGATGTCTTATCGTTGCCATAAAGTTTTGACACTAAGAATTTTTGTTTTGTAACAATAGTGCAATTGTAACACATCACAATACATGTAATTAAGCTGGAGGTTCCCTCTTAACAGGTGATGTACAAAATGAATAAATAAGAAATTCTTCCTGGTCATTTTGGCCTTCCATTCCTCGCATTGAAAATTTTTGTCTTCCAAAAACCTGATGGTTTATTATGCCCATTCCTTATTTCAATATTTTTACCAAACATATCAAATAAATTACAATTACAGACATTGCAGGAGTGTAGCTATTATTAAAGCATAGTGTATTTTACTCTTCTAGTTACTGGCAGTTTGTAGTGAGCCGCGTGTTTCATTATGACAGATCCATTTGGATAGATGGACAGTCCATTGCTCTCCTTGATCGCTTTATCAGGTTTAGCAATAATGACTCTTCTTTTTTAATTTGTTGTTGCTGGTACAGTTCAACATACAGTAAACCATCAGGACTACCAAAGCCAACAAGAAGGAAAATATGATGGGTGTGTGTTTGCGTTCATGAAGTAGGGTTCAGTTTGAACAAAAAGTAAAACAATCAGGTGACATCAAACTTTGCTTAGTCTGTTCGCAGGTAGTAGATATCGATGGTGTTGTTATCATGAAACATGATTAGTGATTAAGAGGAAGAGAAAGAGAGGGTTTTTCTCACATTTTCTCCTGCCCCCCACCGCCTCGTTTTGTCATGTGTTTAAGACCTATCCCACACACTTCCCATAACGTTTCATGACAAGAACATGATCTACGGCCCACAAGTTTTTCTGATCTGTAACAAGAAAAGTGGAATGCTGGATTTTATGATGATTAAATCAATTAAGTTGTGCTAAAGCTATCTTGCTGTCGACATGTCGATTGTTCTTTCAGAAAAAACACTGTACATTTACTGAAAACCAAGTTCACTCTCCCAATGAACATCAATGTTCCACAGGTAAATTATTTATACCATCAACTGTAAGTGCAACATTGAGAGAAAGCAGTTGAGAGTATTCTTTCTTGACTGGTTAACTAAATTAAAGCTTTACCCACTGCTACTTCTTTCTAGGTGTTCCTTGGTGGAAGTAATTTGTCACAAGCTGCCATATTTCAGGTAGAAGACATATGTCAAACTCCATGCCATATACAAGCATAGTTAGATAGCCACTCTAGTTTTGTAGCTTGTAGCTTGTTAAAAAGATACAATTTAAAGCCAAAACATTTCACCTCTTCTGTTTAGTGTCTCAACCCTGATGACACTCGACAGGAGTGTTCAAACATTAGGTCTTTGAAATGCAACTTCCTAAGCTCCAATCAAATTTCTCAAAACCAGAGTAGCATAGAAGTATGTCTAATAGTAATTGTAATAATTTATCAGATGGCCCATATGGCCCCGCACGCGCTTTCATTGTCAAAGTATTGGGAAAATCCCTGTGCAAGTGGCTGTATGCATTAATTAGTGCATGCAGGCCAGAAAAAGCCATACAGCCCGGCTGGAAACACTACTGCTCTGTGCGATGCGATCTTAGAGGATTTTGTCGCTTTTAATGGAGACATAATTTTTCAGTGAGTGATTAACCCATTGACTCCCGGGGGGTTCCCCATTGATGAGTAAAATCGTCTGGCATTAGACAGAGTAAAGTCTGGCCGCCCTGGGTTAGGCCGGTTTGGGTGTCAAAGGGTTCAACATCCAAGTTATATTTACAGCCAGAAAAGCAAAATGCAAACAACACATTAGATAAATTTTCTATGCAAATTGTTGTTACTTATTTTGCACAAACTTCAAAAAATTGACTGAGTTTAGGTTGGGCCAGACAGGAAAATATTTGGCCCTTTTCCTGTCCAGCCTTCCTACTCAGTCAATAAGTATATATTGTCAACGTGGTTGCACAGTAAACCTTACCTTTTGCTATACACAAAAGTCTAGAGGTTTCTGGAACATTATTTTGGATATTTTTAGGATGCTTGTGCACCTCATATTGCTGTCCTCATAAGGTATGTTAGCTGTTGTTAACGATCAGTCTAGTTGTATCATGTTTGGCTTTGTCATGAATGTATGTGCAAAGCTTATTCAAATTCTTCTCTTTTATTTAGTTCAAAATGTTTGCTTACTCAAGACTACTTTGCAAGTATGGAAGAAATGAAAGTGCCCGCTATGTTACTTGGAGTATGTATAACAGTCTCTATAAGACTTAAATCTGCTTCATCTGTTATGTTAATGTGCCATAATGTTGAACCTTGTTAACATTTACAAATAGTCGTGAATAATAACATCCTGTATGGGTCTCTTGTCTCGTCAATTAACAACTATTCACCGAGGTGGAGGTGGCTAGTGGTGGATATTTACCAAGCCGTGAAGCGTTGAGGTAAATAATCCACCACTAGCCACTGACACTGAGGTGAATAGTTGTTTTAGTATATATAATAAAACAGTGAGATAATATAGCACAAAAAGATGCTTTTAACTCGTTTATTCCTGCAAAGATTACAACATATTCGGGTGCAAATTCTGAGTGACTTAATTGCTCGGAGGTGAATAGCAAAGGATATCCAGAGTTTTAGTAGCTAATCAGCGCGTGTGTTCAACGCTATTCACTGTTTTAGCATAATTAACTAGTTAGGATATTATTTCCTACTTATGCTTGGTCAGGTACTCTTTTAGTACTGAGGCTTAAAAACCAAGTATTACTGGTTTGATGCGGAAAGTTAGACATGAACTTGATGTAGGTTAATATAAGTGTAAGTGTCACCAACACCATGTATTTATTTCGTCACAGAAATCTGAGGCAGTTGTCAAGTCAGTCGTGTTTTCTGCTGAGAACATTATTTTGCTTTTGGAATCAGGCAAGATTCTTCTGTTTAATGGGACAACACAAACTTGGGGCCACTCATCTGGTAAGGATAATTTCCAAGTAATAATTACTTGATCAAATGAATATACATTAATCATTCAACCAGTGAATGAAAATGATTGACATTGAAGTTGCAGGGTTGCTGTTACTTTACTTTAGATTTCATCATTTTTTTCTTTTTCTTTTTGACCTCAAATTGACTGAATCATTGGTCTTTTAAATTTTGGTTTAGTTCTGATGTGTCAATCCTCAGGTATACCACAGGAGGGCTTCATTGGCTTGTCATCGCAAAAGAACTGCTTTGAAGGTGTAGAGAAAGAGGTACACATAACCACTATTGTTTTCTTCTTAGTTTGTGTCTTGGCTAATACTAGTCTGAGTAAAAAACAACATGCAAAGGCAAGCTTGATCAAACAAAACGGAAATTTTGTTATATTTTTGCAGGTTATGATGGGTGTAGTTTTTGCATGGGCAAATGAGGTACTGTTTTTTCAGGAAAAAATCTGTACCAAAAGTTATAATTATTATTACATATTAAATCTTAAATACAAAGCGAATGCTTAGAAAAATGTTTTAATTTGATCTATTGTTTTACCAGGGTCAAGTTAATATTGTTTACATTTCAAGGAACAGTGGCTTATCATTCGATAACATTTCTCTCCCTTATGTGGGTCTCTCTGATGTCTCCGTAAGTACCAACTTGCAGAGCAAGCCTTTGTATCTTAGTTTACTATGTTAAAACAGTTGCTGTTGGTTTATGCAATGTTAAAAAAACTCGCAGCAGTGTTTTATCAGGGTTTACAAACATAAGGCTTAGCCAAGTGTTTTTACACCCAATAAAACACATGCTGCGAGTTTTTTGAATGGCTTAAAAAACATTCCACAAAGAGCGTCAAGTCCCTCTGGACTCAAAACAGTGGTTCAAATTGTGAGAGGTGAATACTAGCATACAAGAAAAACAAGCTATGCCTTATTACTATAATTCTTTATATAAAGAATGCTATCGAGGAGTGTTTTATCAGGATATAAAGCTCATACACGTGACATTTTATCGATGTTTTGATAGGCTGTTAGGCTCATGAATTATTAATGAGTTTTTTTAAGGAGGATGTAAACTGCAGGTAGCAGGTTAGGGTTGCATCATGATGTTCTTGTTTCACCATAGCTAAAACAACCCAAACCTTTACTAATGCTAACATTAGGCCTAAACACTATGCTTTAGATATAATGTTTAGGCCTATAAGCTAGGTTAGCATTTTTTAAGATCATAATGCTCATTTGAAATTTCCCTGTGGTCACTTGTCAACAGAATGTCTCAATGTTTTGTAATCAATCTTTTTATCCCAGATAAGGCATGTTGAAATCCACTGCTTGTTTCCAGTTGCAACTTTCTTATTACATGGGACAAACCACGACAACCAGCAAAAGGTTTGTGTAAGATGAGTTTCCTATAAGTTTCAGCACTTGGACTCCTTCAGTTATTGACCTCTGTCGATAGTTATTCATGTGGTCTCATTCATCAATAATTTATTGAAGATGATTGTTTCCTAGTTGAGCACTGATTAATCGTGCTGAATAACAATATGTTATATTGACCTCTGTCAATAGTTATTCATGTTGTCTCATTCATCAATAATTTATTGAAGATTGTTTCCTAGTTCAGCAATCGTGCTGAATAACAACCGGGGGCATATATATGTGAGACACCTGGAATCTGTTAAATATATTATATATTAAGTCCTCATCCAAGAAGACTCATTTGCACATAAAATTGCCAAGGAAACGTTTTCTTCTTGACTAGCTAGCTGTCAGTTGTTGTTGTAATAGTGTTAGTCTGGCCATGGTTCTGACTCACTGGTGACCTACCTCCAGCATGAAATTCCAGTTCACCCTTGATGTCTTCTTGAGTTTACATGTAGTTCTTTTTTTTCTTCTCTAGGGGTTGTTTTTACAGTACAATCTGGTGGAAGATGAATGGAAAGAACATGAAGTGTCTTGCTGTATGGAGCCTACTGAGTCCTTTTTCTTCAACCCTCCAAGTACACAGTTTGTGCTGATTTGGAGTCAAAAGTCCTTTGCATTTGGAAGACTGATTGAAAAGGGTATCGCAAATTTATTGATAATTCACAGGGATAACAGCTTAATCAGGATTGCCACATTCAAGTCTCATGCATAATTATGACTGAAGATCTTCATAGTGAATGGGACCTCCATAATTTTTGATTGAGAATTAACTGACATGCCAGCCACATGTTAAGCCTTTCACCCCAAGGTGGTTTCCCCATTGACAAGTAACATAATAATAAATATTTTTGTCTGGGAAAAGAGTAAATTCCTTAAATGCCACTGTAAGGAGAAAAAATGGCTAAAGAATGCTAATCACTCTTCTAAATTTACAAATAATATATTTAACAAATTCTATAAAGACAGAAATTGCCCTTTGGCATTGTATAGATGGCATAGTGTCACTTTTAGGAGGCTACGGATTAATAATTTTCAACTAAAGGTAACCATGCACATGAACAGCATAAGTGTTTTCTTGACAACATTATTATTTTGATGGGTCTGTCAACAACTTCACTGTTTAACCAAACTTACTACTATAGGAAGCAATTTCAAGGTGAAGAAACGTGATAATCAAACTGACTTTATACTTGATGTCAATGAAACTATAGTGTCTGTAACAGCAGGTGAGATAAGGAAAAGAACTTATTAATAAAGTTATGTAAGTGTCTACTAGTCTTAGAGTGCTGGAGCACTATTATAATTGGGGACACTGTGAACTGAAATCAACAAAGTAACGCAAATCGAATCAAATGTTAGTTTTTGAGGAGAGGGGACAGCCAGAGTACCCAGAGAAAAACCTCTCGGAGCAGAGTAGAGAACCAACAAACTTATCCACATATGACAGGCCATGTCTGGGAATTGAACCTGGCCACATTGGTGGGAGGTGAGTGCTCTCAGCACTGCACCAGCCCTGCACCCTGAAGATGAGATGGTTTCTTTGGATTCAGAGCATGGATCAAGGTGAAGCAGACACTGATTTCAACTGGCAAAGGAGGCAGATGTTACATAACCCTTCATACGCTCCGATAAAAGTGTACCAGTATAATCTAGAACTCAGCTCTATTCCATTTGGATTCCACATAATAATTTATTTTAGGTTGTACATATATGCTTGCATGTATTCAATCCAAGAGCTGCAGTTGCGATATCCTGCCAGTATTGGTCAAAGTGGGGGATAAACCATGCAATTCATCACTGGTTTCTTCTTGTTGCTGTGTACCTCATGTCAGGCATATGCATCGTTGTACAAGTTAAGAACCTTGACGTACAATGCACATATAAGAATAGAAGAGACCCACACAATAATGTTGATAAAATGTCACTTCCACTTTTAGGCAGCAATGGTGATTTTGTGGTTCTCTTGTCGAGCAACAGAATGTTTTATGGGAGAGCATTCCTGGAATATGTTGTAGAGGTACATTTTACACATGATTTTAAGATGCTCCAAAGTCAGCCTTTGACAAATTGAAAGCCAGGATGTACTCAGGATCCCCCTTGATGTCCATGCAATGTTTGCCACTTTGTTTTCAGGTCTCTACTGGAGAAGACCCCTTCTCTGAATGGATAACAATGTTTGACATGCTTGCTGGCTCTTTGCTGCTGGTCTCTGTGGAAGGGTAAGTGATAGATGACTGCTTTCTATGTTGACCTTGCTTACTTGCTTTTTCAGAGAGAATTTTTTGCATATTTGGATTTCCCTTTAAATTGTCTGATCAATTTATTAATATCACTTTGCTATTTTTTTATGCTTTCTTTCCGACAGTTTCCTTGTAAGTTTTTCTTTTCCTTCAGTGAGTTTGTTTAGTTACTAGTTTACTTGGTTAAGCCATGGACTCCTGGGGGTTCCCCATTAACAAGTAAAATCGTCTGGCGTTAGACAGAGTAAAATGTTCTGGCGTTAGATATAGTATAGCCAGTTTAGGCTGGTTTAGGGGTGAATGGGTGAATATTTGTACAATTAATGTTGTTAGTACACAACATTAAAAGGACCAGCATTCGTTTCTCATCGTCCATGACTTGGACATTTTTATCATTGTTTGTTACTTCTCAGACAGATTCGTTTGCAGCTTCCTGAACTAGTTTCTTCTAGCCCTCAAGTGGCTCTCAGATAGCAGAGAAGGGAAAAATCTTAAAGCCAAAAGAAAAAAAAATTGGAGAAAAAAAGTGGGGACAGGGCCATAGCAAGAGCTGTGACAACATAAATCTCCCTTTATATAGTCCTCAGCTTTCACTCCTTTTCACTCCTTCCCCCCCCCCCCCCCCCCCAACTATTCGAGAGTCTGGAATCGGCAGGGCAAAACTACAGGTGACTCAATACGTCATTTTTTTTTAACCTAATAGTATACTAAAGGAACCCAAAACCTTCAAGTTGGCAAACCTTAGGCCTAAATGTCATTTCAAAGCTGTACTTTAGCCAGACTACCAGTAAGTTTGTTTATTCTCTCAAATTTGTTTTCTTTATTGTTTAATTAGTTTGGCAGCTCGTCACAGAAAGCTACCATTGAAAAATGAGGTGTTGAATGCGGTATATCCACGTACATCATGCCCAGTAAGCAACATCCTGTGACCATAGATCATTTTAAGGTTTCAATTAAAATAGAAAATAGATATTTATGAGTTTCCATCTGTCTTGTAGTATTTGAGGTTTACAACCAATATAACTCCAGAATTGCATTTCATGGACAAAGGTGATGAGAAGAAAATTTGGGCTGAGCTCATACATCAAAGATCCACACCTAATCACATTAGAGTAAGTTTTGTTCTTTCAGTTCTGCCTTTTTCCCTACATTTACAGGTCAGATCCTCATATAGCATTAATTTGCTCAACCTGTTAACAATAAATTACTACCGTAATTTCCGGGCGATTACCCGCGGGTAATGTGTTAATTATTTTTCCTCAAATAGTTCTTGGTGCGGGTTATTATGGGGAAGGTGCGGGTAATGTGATAATTTTTAAATATTCCGGTATAGTTTTAAAACCGTAAGTAGGGAAAAAATATAAAAGTCATTAATGAAAGTGTTCCTAAAAACTGTATATTGCCTTTTTTATCCCGCTTTAATTGCCTAATTTAACTTAAACTTAAATGCTCTCGATGAAAACCAATGCAAACTGAAAACATATCAACAAATATCGTTGGCAATCAATCGGGTTATCTGCTAGTGCGGGTAATCTGTTGAAATTGTTTTCTTATTATTGCAAAAAATGACCGATGCAGGTAATCGCCCGGAAATTACGGTAATTATAATTGTAATGCTGATGTGCACCCTGCCAGTTTACATGTAGTAACCCTTGAAAAGCCTCATCAACAATTTACAAAAGACTGTTATTGGTCTTCTCATATACTTCTCCTTAATTTTGACATAACTTTTGACAAGAAATACATGCAATAAACTTCACAAAATTACCCCTCTAGAAAGCAATTCGAATTCTGTAGGATATTCTAGTTGTATCATCTAGCTCCCATGATTCTTCTATACAGTATCTCATTGGTAGAGCATCTGAAGTAGTAATAATTATTGGAATAATTATTATTGCAGCTGGAAATCTCCCAGTCTGATGTTCTAAGAATCAGCACAGAAGACAGAACTGAACACTACCAAGGCATAATCACACAAAACAAGGTAATTTCATAGGCTTTTGTGACATCACATGGTGTAAAATTGACCATAAATATAACAAATTATTTACTGATAATTATTTTTAAAGTTTATTTTCTTTTATGGTTTCATTTTAGACATTTACTTTTTCATATGAATTAAGGAATGGAACTTCGATTTTGAAAAGGTGAGAAGTCAGTTAGGTAACTTAAATAGAATCTACTCAGCATTCATTTTTTTTCTTTTCAACACCATTGATCATCTGACAAAGACAGAAAAACCTATTTGTGTCACTGTTGGGAGGGAAAAGGTTTAAAGCAAATAATAATTTGTCCATCAGAAAGAAATTACTCTGGTTAAAATGCTTTGCTTCCAAGAGGAAAAATAAAATCTTCTAGGGCATTATCTTCACTTCAAAACAGCCTATCATGACACCTATAAAACATAACGTTCATAATCGAGCCTTAAACCCAATAAAACACATCTTGGACCTCTTTTGAATTCTTTACAAAGAATTATAGTAATAAGGTCCGGCATGTTTAGCAAACTGTTGCATTATTTTCAAGTCTATCATGTTTAATTTGTATTTTCTGGTTTTTATAGTCCGTACAAGTCCACTTCAGTTTCTGTACAGCTGTTACCAAGTGTTGGAGAACTGATATGTGAAAATGACATTCAGGTATCAAATGATTGTAAAAAGTTGCAACTAGGGTTTTTTTGGCAATGTCATACAATGCACTGGTCATTTCTGGGTACAAATTATCTGACAATGTAGAATTTGAGCTTGCACAAGCTTTTTGGCAACAGCAAACCATTCACCATCTTTTGAGGGTCCTTTCAATCTTTGTTTCAATTTAAGCCTTTGGTATTGACAAACTGCACATCACCTTTTGTGTGCATATCAGACCTCTTTCATGGTTTGCTGCAAAGCTTGTTTAATTATATGAGCCTGATTTGCTGGTAATATTTCTTCCAGTCAACAAACCATCTCTCTTTTTTTCAGATTTTGCACATAAATATTGGTTGTCCACTTTCCAAGAGTATTGTGATAAGGAACTGTTCGGCACCACTTGGTGAGGGACCCATATCGCTGCTGTCACAGGTACAACATCAACAAATATTGATGTCTTGCTTTAAAGATATGTTATTTCAGATCCATAAAAAATGTCTTTTTACAGGCAGAAATTAAAGATGGCCCAAGTCCATGTCATTTAAGTGCAGCCTTGGATGAAAGGTTTAAGCTCATTGTGGATCTGTAAGTGTACAGTGTTGAAGTGTTAGTAAACTAAGAAAAACTCAGCCCACATAATTTAAGAACTGAATCAAAGCTGTGCCACATTGGTTGGAAGAAATTATTGCTCACACCACTTTTCTATCCCTGCTTCCCTAAATCATCATCATCAACAACCTCAACAAAACTAGTATATTTGCACCAAAGAAATATAGAACCATAAAATAGGTAATAGGACTTAAACCGGTAAGTAAGGTACAATACCCCCTAGAAAATAACTAAAAAGCTAATCTAGGTAGGTGCACCCTCTTCTTGCAAGAAAACCGAGCTATTGGAGAATTTTAGAATTCACTGCAGCCACCTTTTCTAGAAAAAAGGATTGACATTTAAATCTAAATAGTACAATGTAGGCGCACCCTCTTGCTACCATCACCAAAAGCTTGCTTTTAAACCTTAGGGTAAAGTCAACTTGGAAATGGCCTTTGTCAGTATTAATAACAGTCTTTGATGTCTGATCAACAGCTACGAGGGAGGAAAATTTGTGCAAGAGGTTCTTGAAGATTACATTGTGTGGGAAGAAACAGGAAGAACCGAGTTTGGGTACAGTGCTACCACTAGTGAGGTAGGAATACTATATCAATTAAATAACCCATTTTGCAAAGGACCATTATATTGACTGCAGCTGGAGTGCAATGTGAATACACTGCAAACTAATAGTAATTGCTTTTATTGGAGATTATTGCCTTATCCTCAAAGCCACTGAGAGTTATATGTAAGAAGGTCAATGGGCTGAAAATGGTGGCATTTCAACTTTTATATGATCATTGCAAAGTAGAGCAAACAAAATAATAACCTAAGAAATAATCCAGCTTACATGAAATGCAAAATTGTGTAACATAATAGGCAGTACCAAAGGATCCTTGACATAATGCACTTGCATGTACAAGTTAAAAACATTTAATAGCAAACATTTAGTACCCTTGTGTCAGGGTTAATAAAAGACTTAAGTTGTATGAGAACAGGTACTGTAACATTGATTTTCTTTTATCAGGTTGGATGCTTACATGAAGCTCAGACATGGCAAAAAATGACAGGAAATCATTCTGAAGACCAGGGAAAAGCTTGGAGTCAAAGTGTAAACTTATTCTACATCTGTTTATTTTGTGAGATGCACTTTGAAAATAACATTGTTTCTAAATGAAGATAAATAAATCGAAAAAACAAGTCAGTCTATGGAAAGTTGAAAATCTGACTTGGAGGGTTTTGGGGACAAATATTTAAGCTCTCAAAATTAATATTTCATAGAATACAAGGAAGCATAAAACACTTTTTTTTCAAATAAACACAAAAAAAGTTTTGAAGAATGCATACTGATACAAGCAAACTATGGAACGTTTCAAGGACCACAATTGGGGAGATACTCAGAATTGGTTCAATATAAAAACTACATACAGTAACAGCCTTTGTATGCCTAGTTTGCATCATGCACACACACACAGTCATTTTGTTGTTTTTGCTTTCTTTTCAGAATTATCGCAGCTGTTTCACTCTTGGTGTAAATGAAAAAAATTTTGATGGAAGCCAATCATATGAGATTCTTAACTCTACAGGGCTCTCTCAGCTGGTTTTCAAAGGTTCAGGCTGGTTTCAATTCCACCTAAGGATTGTTGGGACCCACTTGAGGTAATTGAAGTAATTATTACGCTTTTGATTTAAGTCTCATTTTCTTGCCCTTATATTGTGAGGCTCCAATAGTATTTTGAAATATGTTTAGGGAATTGTTCAAACGATCAATGTGCATCTTTTCTTGCAGTTTTTGCGAGCTGAGCACTCGCTTTTCAGTGGTGGTCATTGGGAGTGAAGGCAAGGATTTCTTACCTCACTTTGTGTCAATTCTTGTGGTCACAATGGGTTGCAGTGTTCTGCTGTACATCAGCTATGCACATTACACTAAAGAGACACTAAACCGTCACCAGGCAGATGAGGAGGAACAGCAAAGGCTACAGGAACTAAAGTAAGCAAGGAAATTTTTTTGCCAAGAAGGAAAATTCCACTAATTTTTTTCCCGTTCCATTGCCAAGTATATTAAATAAATATCTGAACCATGGAGGATATACATTGAATTCATTTATTGGAACCATGGATATGAAAGGATTTTTGATGGAGAAGATTAGTCCATTTAATTCAACAACTTCAGCAGCTGTGAAGAGGCGTGAACAGGACTCAAACCCACAACTGTGCGATTAAATCTTATTACACTTCACACTACAACTGAGCTGGTCAATAATTTCAAGTTTGTTTTGTTTTCCTCAAAAGGGAATTGTCAAATTTTGAAGCCAGTGTCAAAGGAAGCTAGCAGTAGTAATAAGATTTGGTAAATTATACTAGTCATTGACAATGTGCAGTTCAGCGTCTTTGCACCAATAAACATCTCACAAACTATAGTTTCAGCTAGGATGTGCGTCATTGTGAAGTGGCATTTGTCAAAAACAGTACTCTTACCTCTTGCAATGAATTGTGCAGACCTTAGTACCAGGGGGAAAGCCTAAAAGATAAATGAACTGCCTATAAAAGCAAGAAGGATCTTTCTTTTGTTGACATCATGTTGTATTTTAAGTGAGCCTGGTACTGTACATGTATACATGTATATCCCTGCATGAATGAAATTTCCAAGAAGCATTTTCCAGTTGGATTAAATTTGTTGTTGCAGGAGCTTGTTTTCCTCATTCCAACAAGGAGGTGACAATGCGGCAATGGCACATCGGCGCTCGACTGTTAACAATGTGCGACGTTTCACAGGAACAGCTATGCTCATGAAAAATGAGCTGCCTGAGGAATGCCTGCATTCTCCATCTGTCAGCCAACGCTTGTAAACTCAGCAATGTGTCTTTGAAATCCAGGAAGAGGGCTCACACAACTCATACATAAACAACCGAGTGCATTCCAAGCATACATGTATTTGCTTTTGAACCATCTGTTTTAACTTCTCTTGCATTATTGTTGAGTAAATTTAAATTAATGTTGCTCTTTTGATCAAGCTTTAAGAATTCAAGGTGTTTCAGTAATTTGACTTAAACACCTGTTGACTTACATTATGGTACAAAACTTAAAAACACTATCTGTTGAATGTAGTGTAAATAACCTTGTACTTTTTATTTTCTTTGTTATTCTCATACTTTAAGGCATGACAAGCTTGAATAAACTTTTCATAGTGTTTCTTCAACCTACATGTAACATAATTTATCTCAATACGTGCATCATACTTGTAAGTTGTCACCACAAGTAATACTTTGATTGAACCGATTAAACAACATTGTCATCATTCATGTTTTTTCAGTCCAGTAAGCTGCTCACTACGTTTCCACAACTCAGCAGACACCTTTTCATCTTTAGCCATTTCACTGCACTTGTATACTGCACAGTCCCTAAAGTACTCCCCAGAGACGTCCTTCAGTTCTTCTGCTACTGCACAGTACACAGTGGTCTGGGCACCACCATTAACTGTCTTGAAAAAGAAATATTTCAAAAGCCACAGAAAAGGCTGTAAAATCCACATTTGCGTGATCCAGAGATTGCGTGAGATTTCAGTTCTTACTACCCCAGGGTGGAGAGCATTGACTGTAACCCCAGAACCTGTAAACAAAATGAAATTTTTTCAATAGGCCCAGTTTGCCTGATAATACCACACATGGCCCAAACTCATGTTTCACGAGAGAAGTGACTGTGAAAGCCTCATGTAAGCAACATCACTGTTCTCAGCAATTTTTTTGTTTTTTGAATTGCGTTTTAAATTAAACAAGGTGACTTAACCTAATTTATTTTAAATGAAATGACTCACATATCAAACTGCAGATATGAAACCAAGTGAAGCTATGATCCTTGCAGTTATGAACGCAATTTTAGCGATTGCGTAGAGAAGCAATATGTAATTCATTTCATATAATTTATCATTTCGTTTGTTGATCATTCATCACAGGAACATTTGACCCCACAAAAGACAAACAGCCAACATCGGTTGGTTAGAGCGTCACACCGGCACTGCAAGGTCAAGGGTTCAAACCCTGTTGAAGTCCTGAAATTTTCAGGCTTGTCTATGCAATTGCTAAAATTGCGTTCATAACTTCCAGTGTCACTTGTTCACTTAACCTGCGTACCTGGTGGTATTGTTGGTGCAAGAGGCAAATGAATGAGTGGCATTGAAAGCCACACTGAGAATGGGGTCAGGGGTGCTATTGCAGGGTTTGTGCTGGATTTTGTCTATAAAATTCCACAAGTATTCAAGGAGTTTTCAAGAGCCAGAAATTGAGCTTTCAAGGCGTCTTTATAAGAAGATTGTTATGCCATACATAGTGTTTCAAGTGTTTTCTTTGCCGAAAAAGCCGACCTTGATATTCCTTACCACGTCCTGCAAGTTAAGTGCACGCATGGGCATTTTCATTCTTGGCTTAAACATTTCCCTAAAAGCCAATATTGAGCTCAATTTTTGAAACGTCTCTTTAACTTAGCATGATATAATCTCAACAATTTTCACCCAGGCAAAAATGTCCAAAATTAAATCCCAGGGTTTTTCAAGGACTTCAAGGAGTAGCACGAACCCTGTATAGGTTACTTTGTTTCATTCATATGATCAATTTTTGCTTCTTTGCTATTTTGTTGTGAAACTAACTAAAAAGATTTACTTAGAACAGCGTTGTCACTGATGTCACGCTTTCACAGTCACGTCTCTGCGTGCACAACGTGAGTTTGGCCCGCCTATGATAATACTATATATCAAAGTTAATACTACCAAAATCGGGAAAAAGGTCTATGAAGCAATAATTGAAAAATTCCTTAAAGTTACAAAGACCTAGATATGGGGTTATTGCCCAGTACCTCAGGCAAATTGTGATATTTCATGTTAGCGGTAATAATATTTTTAGATTACTTTTAAATTTTACAAATATACTTTAGAGATACTTTCAGCACAAGAAGATGAAATTCGTATCCCCAAGCGCCCAAGTAATGTTCTGTTTATGATATAGATATTGATGAAATGTCCAGATTTAAAACAACTTGTTTTACTCTGAGAATTTCAAAATGATGAAAAAGTGGTCACAAGTTATGAAAAAAAAATTGTGATAATGTAAAATTTTGCAATAAAAATGTTAATGTAGTAGAGAAGAATTGTATTAAAGCAGAAAAGTACCTTACAATGAAGAGGAAGCTCGCATTTTATTGGCTAATCGTGTTCATTACCATGACGACACCTACACTGTATATTCTCACATGTGAAAGATAAAAATGATATGTTCACTGTGCATGGTGAAGATATGATTTTTTAGTAAAAGGAAAAATCCTGGTATTTCATCAGTAGCTATATAAAATATAACATTATTATCCCTCCAAAATTTTGCATAAGCATTGTTTCTAATTTCTCTTGGGACCATTGTAAGTCCCAAAAGGAAATAAAAAGAACATTATTTATAAAAATTTTTGGAGGAACAAGCAAAGAGTATTTTTTTTTTGTTATTAGCTAATAAGAGGCCAGATTGTCATTCTCTATACCAAGGAAATTGTTAATAATTATTAGCCTAAGGGGTTTCACCATTATTTTCCTTCTAGCATTAAAGCAGTCTTGCTTGTAACCCATATGGTTTTAGTTGTGAGGTGTCTTTACAAGACCTGACTGTTACATATAATTATTACCTTTCAGTCTTTCACTCAGCTCTCTAGTGAAGAAAACTTGACACAATTTGCTAACACTGTAGGCCTTGAAAACTTGGTGATCTTCCTTCCTTTGACAAAACACTTTGTCAACATCGATTTGCGACTTTACCCAGGCATGCACTCGAGCGGACACATTTATTATCCTGCTGGGTGCAGAGGCTTTTAATTTCTCCAGGAGAAGGTTTGTTAACAGGAAATGACTAAGATAATTTACTTGAATTGTGTTTTCAAAGCCATCAACTGTTGATGTATGTGGGCCAAAACAGCCTGCATTATTAATCAAGATGTCAACTCTTTCTTCCTCGTTTCCAATCTCTTCTGCAAAATCCCGTACTGACTTGAAAGATGTTAAGTCTAGTTTTTTCACTTCAATGTTCCTGTTTCCAGTGTTATCGATTATGTCAGCTGCAGCTTGTAGGCCCTTTGTAACATTTCGACACCCAATGATAACCCTTGCCTTTCGACATGCCAAGATCCTGGCGGTTTCTTTGCCAATGCCTGCGGTTCCTCCCGTTATAATCACAGTTTTACCTGTTTTTTTAACAAACCAGAGTTTGTTAGTTCATATATGTCTATACTTTTCCATCTAGTCCCAGGCCAAGATATTAACAAAAGTAATGACAAAAGCAAGGATCATGCCAAACCTAGATGGGTAAACCATATACTCTAATGAAGTGAATATGTTAGTCTCTTCCCTTGGGGCTTTTTAGGACAAATTTACAATGCTTTGTGGGGGACTTTAGCCAGACTGCTTGTTCCACAGTTTACAATTATTTTAGGAAGTGAAAGATGCCCCCTCCACATAGGTCAGACCACAACACCGGGGACTACGTCCCCTACTCTTATCAAATAGTGAGTGGGTTCTTTAATGTCCCATACTGTTTTTAAATTTGCAACAAGGGCTATGAGACGGGACCTCCGGTTTACAGTCCTTATCCGAGAAGACTTGAAAGTCTAACCATTTGCAGATGTCATTACAAAGGCAGCACTTTCTCCTCAGTTATTTTTAATTAAGACCCTGAGTGTTGGACTGGCCAGAGTTGAACTCGCAACCTCCCGCATGACAACTCGATGCTCAACCAACTGAGCCACCTGTGCCTGGACTGAAAAAAGAGATATTGTACATTTTTCAGTCAATCAGAGCACCTCCTGCCTGGTATTTTACCCAATTCCAATTCTCGTCCCAGGGGCCGTAACCGGCCAGAGGTCGTTGTTCTTGGTGCTGAGAAAAAGAATCGCGGACTCTTGGGACAAGAATGCCTAATTCCCACCTTCAAGATTATATTGTAGACTGCACCACACAACTTTCCATCTAATGACACTGTATGTTACAACTTGCGTTTACAAATTATGTACATACCAGGTTATGTACAATACATAACCTGTGGATTTCAGGTGTCCAAAAAAGAATGGATAGGCCTGCTTTTTATGAATGCAAAAGCAAGTTGGGTCCAGGGCTGGCATAGTGGTGAGGGTACTGCCTCCCACCTTTGTGGCCTGGGTTTGATTCCCAGATTTGGCGTCATATAGACTTTATTCATAAAAGACCGTCAATTTATAATTCTTTTCTCCAAGTGCAAATTAGCCTACCAAGTCTCGATACCATACAGTGAATTGAAAAAAAAAATCTTACTCTAAAATGAGGCTTGGTAGGCTAATTTGCAAATGACCAAAAGAATAATGAAACAGGTGCCATTTATGAATACGGTATGGATTGAGTTTGTTGGTTCTGCTCTGAGAGGTTTTTCTCTGGGTACTCCGGTTTTCCCCTCTCCTCAAAAACCAACACTTGATTTGATTTGCGGAAATTTACAGTGTCCCCAATTAATGCTCCAGCACTAAAAGACTCAAACACCACCCACGACTCACCCACCCACACGATTTAGCCTGGCCCGTTGAGGTAAGGTATTGTGGGTTTCAAGAGGACAAAGGGAGCTGTCAGGAGCTGAAACAATACATGTTACGTAGGAACCTAAATGTACCATACAAGATAGCGGAATAGATCAGTCTTGCTGCCTTTTCTATAAGATGAAAAAAATGCATTTACAATATTTATGAATGTACCTTCTAGCTTGGCAGAGCTTGGGCAAGATGGACCTTCAAAATAAGCTTTGATAAAAGCTCCCACAATAGCCAATAGTGGGATAGCAGCAAGGAAGAAAAAGCTACCATACGTTTCCACATTGGCTTGATTATACAGATCATGGACATTGGCTGAAAGATAAAAGTCATTTTTAATAATTTGCTAAGACTAAAATTCATATCAGTGACAACAAAAAGTCACAGTATTCAAGTCACATGAATCCGAGTCTGAAAATAATGACACAGAAGGATCTGATCATTTAGAAATGGCATTCTGGGTACTTTTAATACGTTACACAATACCAATAGTAACCAAGCATTTAGACTTCCCATATTTTACAATTTGTCACATAATTTTCACACATGGCTGAAAATAAATTAGGTCTTTCTAGCCTTACTAAGATAGGCAAATTCAAAAGAATGTCATACTGTAAGTTATTATAAACCAAAATTAGGCCAGTAGGCCTAACAATAATTAATTAACATACGAAAGAATAATAAATCAATGGCAACTTATGAAAGTGGCCTCTTTCTGTTGGTAGTTGGGTATAATAATATTGACATCTGAATGTATGTAGGTATGAATTTTTATACACAATGTAACATACATACTTGAAAAAATATCACATTGCCCCTTGCACAAGGCACACCCAGTAGACCTGGCTTGAATGCTTCAGCAGTAGGCTTCAGAAGACTTACTAGCTACCCTACTCTTCAAGTGACAATCAGCCACCTAGGACTGCATACCTTGAGTACATTTTCCACAGCTTACTTTGCAGTGCTTTAACATCCATTTTGGATTTTTCTTGCATTCTCCTTTGGCAGCCCAATGACCACACCTTGGATGATGATCCTCACAAGGTACACCTGAAAAAGATGGGAAGCAAGTTGTTT
>OX421455.1:36125826-36128326 GCA_949126865.1 Montipora capitata | reverse complement strand
AGAGCACTCGCCTCCATCAATGTGGCCTGGGTTTGATTCCGTGACTCGGCGTCATATGTGGCTTGAGTTTGTTGGTTCTCTACTCTGCACCGGTTTTCTCCCGGTACTCTGGTTTCCCCTCTCCTCAAAAACCAACATTTGACTTGATTTGCATTGATTGTTAATTTCACTTTACACTGTCCCCATTTAGTGCTCCAGGGCTAAATCGACTAGACACTTAAATAAAGTTTCTTTCCTTTCCTTACCTCCTACTGCATGACCCCACAAGCTTTTTAGCTTTAATTTTTATCGTAATCAGAAGTCTTTTAGATATAGATTTTGTAATAAAAACTAACGATAAAAAGTCACGACGTTTCGACCCCTCGGAGGTCATTTTCAAGTGAGAATAAAAGTTTTAGGAATTAGCATAAATATGTAAAAACTAGATAAAAAATGCGCCGAAATGTGATAAAAATATGTACAAAAGTGTAAAAAGTGCTAAAAATATATGGAGTAATGAACGGTAGCTAGAGAAAACAATAGACAAAAAATAATTACAAGAACTGTTTTATTTGTTTAGAACAGTTCTTGTAATTATTTTTTGTCTATTGTTTTCTCTAGCTACCGTTCATTACTCCATATATTTTTAGCACTTTTTACACTTTTGTACATATTTTTATCACATTTCGGCGCATTTTTATCTAGTTTTTACATATTTATGCTAATTCCTAAAACTTTTATTCTCACTTGAAAATGACCTCCGAGGGGTCGAAACGTCGTGACTTTTTATCGTTAGTTTTTATTACAAAATTTTTATCGTGTGTATAAATAAAGATACTCTATTCTAGTCTATTATTATTACTAGAATACATGCATCTGACCTTCTAATCGCCGACTTAGTTCCTTTGTGAAAACAACCTGAGCAAGTTTGGACTCAGTATAGCGGTCTAAGCCATCATTCTTTAGTGTCTGATTTAAAACTTTGAAGTCATCTACATGCAGCTGGCTCAGACTTAACGTCTTCCTTTCACTGCCCATTGATGAGACATTTACAATGCGACTCGGAGCTGACATCTTCATTTTCTCTATCAGTAGCAAGGTCAACAGAAAATGGCTGAGGTAATTCACTTGGAATATCATTTCATTGCCATCCTCTGTGGCACTGTGGTAGGATCCCAACAGCCCTGCATTGTTGACAAGGATGTCCAGCCGTTCCTCCGTTTCATTTATGAGCTTTGCAAAGGCTCTTACAGACTCAAATGAAGCCAGATCAACAACTCTGACAAGAACTTTATCACTTGCAGTTTCTGCTATGATATCCTTGGCAGCTTGATTGGCCTTTGCCTCGTCTCGACAAGCCAAGATCACCTTAGCACCTCTCCTAGCAAAATCGAGAGCAGTCTCTTTGCCTATGCCTGTATTTGCACCAGTAACAACAGCAGTTTTACCTGTAGCAGTGAAACAAAAAATTATGAGCTAATCACTAAGATGATATAACCTGTAGGCGTTTTGAATTTATTGAAAAAGAAAATGCTTATTCAAATTTTGGCCATCTTTATCTCAACAGAAATATCCATTGGAGTATGAATGTTTTATGATACTATCTCAATTCTCAGTCGTAATACAACTATGTGATGGCCCTAGTGATGGAAATGGGCCTACACATGGACAGAGAAAAAGTTTCCCTCCTAGGTTTTGCAAGTCTAGTTATACAGAGTTCATATAACAAGCTACAATAATTATTTTAATAATAGAGTTGAAAAACTACTCATCTGTGACTGGCTTAAAAAGTGTAGTCCTCATGTAATACAGGTGCAAATTTGTAACACTTCTCAGACTAGGTTTTGCAAGTCTAGTTGTACAGACTTCATAGAACAAGCTAGAATAATAATTATTGCATAGTTGAAAAACTACTCAGTTCTGATTGGCCAAAAAGAGTGCAGTTCTCATGTAACATGTACAAGAGCAAACTTGTAACACAAGAGCAAATAACAAATGCACAGGTCCAAGTTTACAGTTCAATGGCTTTTAAACATGAACAGTCTTGCAAACAGACGAAAAGAGAGATTGGTAATCCTCACACTTTTCTGGCAATTTTAGCAATTGGCTCATTAATATTCCTATGAAGGACTCAATGACTCACTTCATTCAACGAGTCCTTCACAGGAACAAATGAGCCCAAAAAATTTACCTGTCCTCAACTGAGTGGCTTCACAGCTCATTTGGTTGAGCATTGGGCCAGCATCGCGGCAGTCCTGGGTTCGAATTCCATTAGAGCCACCTGAATTTTTCAGTTGTCTCTTAACCCCTTGACTCCTGGGGGTTCCCCATTGACGAGTAAAATAGTCTGGCGTTAGACAAAGTAAAATACTAAGTGTGGCCAGTTGAGGGGTGAATGGGTTAAAGCCGCTTAAATTGTCCAGATAAATGCAAGGATCACTTTTCTTCTTCTTTTTACCTGCGCTTCAAATAATTTTATACGTTTATTTCCGTCTTATGAAAGTTTGAATTTGACAAACGT
>OX421455.1:36115826-36120826 GCA_949126865.1 Montipora capitata | reverse complement strand
TTACGTGTAACTCTAATATTATCTATTGCATAACCTGGAAACTATGCAAAAACAAAGGGAGAAAACTAGCACACCGCTTCCGCAAATATCTTCGGGTTGCAGAGAGAAACGACGCCACTCCAATCTTCCTAAACAATCCTCCCATAGCGTGACCATTTATGGAATTCACTACATTGGTTATTGCATAACCTGGAAACTATGCAAAAACAAAGGGAGAAAACTAGCACACCGCTTCCGCAAATATCTTCGGGTTGCAGAGAGAAACGACGCCACTCCAATCTTCCTAAACAATCCTCCCATAGCGTGACCATTTATGGAATTCACTACATTGAGGTGATTTCCTTTTTGGCCCTATAATATGTGTCAGGTCAGGTCAGGTCAGATTGACTTGCTGCTGATACCACGTAACCCAGTACTACCTGCCGCGGGCCGAGAGTCGGCGACTAATCCGACTCATTGCCAAGCGTAGCGAGTATGGCTCATCCCCAAGACCATGACAGACTCCAACTACATACGGCCAGCAGCTCTCGAGTCACTACCCATGGCAGCAGGAAGATTTCAAAAGGAACAGAGGGTGCTAAGAATCAATGGGCTAGGACAGGCTGCTACTGGAAGTTGAAACAATGCACCTACAATCCAAAATCACTCTCAACAGATGACAGAATTCAGGAACTTGAAATTAATATGAACTGAGCCGTATCAAATTCGACATCGCAGGCGTAAGTGAAACAAGAAGACAGGGAGAAGGTCGCCATTTGTATTACAAAGGAGGCGACACATGTCACAGAGGAATTGTTCATCGTCAAACAATCTAGTTCCCGGGGCTTTTCTCGGCGGGCTTTTCTCCGCCGAGAAAGGCCCTGGGAAAGAGGTGGCGTTTGCTTCTGATATTAGACCAACGCCAGTCAAGATAACAGGCAGGGTTCATATCATGAGCCAACTCCCAGAGGAAGCGGATGAATACAACATACGCTATGCTTTGCCTTTCTGGACTACGAAAATGCATTTGACTCTATAGAATTTGCCCATTGTTGTCACTACGTTGACTAGAAAAATCAACGTGTTGATCCAGCTTATATCGCCATTCTGACAGATCTTTATGATGGCGCCGCAGCAGCCACACTAAATCTCCAAAAAGACAGTGATACTATCGAGTTAGAGCTGAGAGAGGAGTAAGGCAGGGTGATAACATCTCCCCAAGACTCTTTATAGCGTGCCTTCAAGACGCAGTTATCAACAAGATTGATTAGACACATAATAGGATTAAAATAGATGGGCCGGGAACTCCTGGACAATTTGATATTTGCTGATGACATTGCCCTCATTGCTGAATCACCTGGAGAATTAGAAAACATGCTCAATAACATCAATACCACTAGCAGACCAGTGGGAAAAATAAAGGTGATACACAAAGGAATACGCCAAAAGAGCTATTGTCATTGTTGATGGAAGGATCATCGAGGAAGTTGACAACCATATCTATTTACGGAAGAAGTTACAGCGAGATGGAGACCCCCTGCCAGAGATCAAAAGAAGGATAACCCCAGGGTGGGCAACCTTTGGAAAGTTCGAAGACATCTTAAAAGGTAGAAAGGCACCAAATGAATGAGGATAAAAGCAAATATTTTCGATGTATACATTCTACCAACAATGTTATATGGTTGCGAGACATGGGCCTTAACCAGCTATCATGAAGAAAAACTTACCGTGGCCTATAGAACAATGGAATACCTCACTCCGAGACCGGAAAAGTAACAGCTGGATTCGGGAACAGACAGGAGTTATCGCCCATACCATCAAGACCTCCAAGCATAGATGGGCTGGTCACACGGTGAGACTTCGCGACAACAGATGGACTACATGACTCACAGACTGGACACCAATTAAGAAAGCTTAGACGGTCTGGATGGCAGAAGCTTGACCTTGGTGACTGGTACAGACCTGACACGTACTGGCGACCTCGGTCGAGATTCTCCCATAACCCTTCCGCGCGGTTAATGAAAACTAAACAACAACTTGTTTTATAAAATAATTAGGATAGTACGCGCACTCTCATTGGTCACTAGTTGTGTTTAGATGAAAGTATGTAAACACGGCTGTGACATCACACGAATTTTGATTGGTTATGTGTTGTCACACGCGTTTTTTTGCTGATGACAGTAACTCGGGGGAGCTGGGAGGATTCTCGACAGTAAGAAAACCCTCGACTTCGTCTCGAGTTTGCAGTCTCCAACTCCCCCTCGTGTTTGGATGAGGCTATGTAAACACGGAAAAAGTCCTCTATTACTTCATTATAAAATAGTTAATAAATTTATTTATTTATCACATCAAATTCAAGTGCGCGAGTGTACTTAATTTTTCCATTGTGCAGGCTGATAACTTCAGCAAACATATCACTGCCTCGACAAAAAAAATTCTCGTGAGCGGCTTAAGCAGTTTATAGGCCCTGACGGTGGGGGGGGGGGGGGGGGGGGGTCCCGTGTCGCTTGTCTGAATTTTAAAATCACTCGTGTCGGGCTTTAATCGGCTCATTCTCGGCCTTGACGTCGCTGTCGGAATTTTGCTGGGAAAGGATGCTGGGAAAGGATGTCTTTTTATGTCATTTTATGTCTTTTTATGTCATTTTATGTGCTGTCGCTACTTTTTGGGCCATGTCGCTTGTCGGAATTTACCCAGTCAGGGCCTCAGTTTGCATTCAAAATGGGGGAAAAGTCCGCAAAAAGTGAATCAAGTGTTTTGTAACATTTTCAGCGAAGTAGTTAAGTGTTGCATAAGGGAAATTCCCTACTCTTCGCTTCAAAGCAGAGATTATTTTGTTTCGTAAAAGCACTTCGCTATGCTTCAACGATCTCGTTTTTGGCACACCGCGCTACTGGTTCTCCCGTTTCCACTGTCATTGCCAACATGGTAATGAAGATGTAGAACAAAGGGTTCTGGCTTCCTCACCGGTCCAGCCTTTATTGTTTTGGAAACGATTTATCGACGATGTCATCTCTGCGAAGCCAAACGCCTTCCGTCGCATTTGAATTCAGATGAACCGTCTGCTAAGTTCACCATAGAGCGTCAAACTAATTTAAATGTTTACAAGGAGGACCAGGGCAATTTACTGAAAACCCACGCACACTGCCAAATATGTCGCTTTTGACTCTCACCATTCTATTTCCCCTAAAGATTCCGTAACTAGAACGTTGTGTACGACGACTGAGTCTGCCATCTTCCCCTGTGTGAGTGTCACGAAAAACGTTGGGTCTTTGAATTGCGACTTTCTGAGCTACCTTCAAATTTCTTTAAACCAGGCTAGCATCAAATCAACCTGTTTGCAGTGTGAACTGTACCTTTGGTCTCAAATTTGTCAAAAACCTTGCAGCTGAATACATGCGTGTAGCTTCTTGAGAGCAATGAAGAAGGTCGAGTTGCTCGAGGCGCACTCAAACGTCAAATCTCGATGAACGCACGCTAACGCATGAACCAATGGTTAATCTTCAACCAAGCTTGCGTTATGAACATTTCCGGCTTCCTTAGCATGTCGCGCGTCTCAAATATTCAAGTTTAGCCCACGCAGATTGTTGTGGGGACAAACCAATCATAAGCCACTTCACTAATTAATCACTTAGTTTACGTTTTCTGTTGTTTCTCTCTCTGTGCTTTTGTTATTTTAACAAGGTAGGAAAAGGAGAAACCAAAGAGAAATGATGTCTGTTGGGGAGGATAGATTAACAACTGTGGTTTCTCTTAAACAGCTTTGTATCGCAAAGGCCAAGACAAGAACGTTTTCCACAGAATTACAGCTAAGCCTTCCATTCGGACTTCTCCGAGAATTATACGGATCTTCGTCTAAAAATGGACAGACGATTATTCTGATAGCCGATTTACCATTACAATCAGATGGAAACATAGTTTGTGGTGCAATTTGCGGTTTCGATTTTTTAAGCAAGGAATTCGTATTCGGCAAGTACCAAGCTGGTGTATTTCAAGAACCGCTTGAGCAAACAACTTGGAAAGACTCAGTCCATGTAAAGAAGATCGTAATATTTATTCTGAAATTTTTCCAACACGAAGCAGAGGATAATTGTTATAAAACAAATTCCTTGTCAAACAGCAACACTCTTGAGCTAAATAACAAGAAACTGACGGAAGAGTATTTATTTCTGCAAACTGCGCGATGGGTCGTTAAGAACAATAACTATCTTCTTTGTGATATAACGGATGAGTTTATGGAACTTGAAAAGAAAGAGGCGTTTGAACCGACAATGAAAGTGCTTTGAAGCAGGACTAAAGAAAATTTAATCCAAGTTAGGGTCGACGACTGGTGAATAAATTTACCGTAATTGTATTTTCCAACTAAATAGAAGAAACAAACTTTCGTTGACAAAGATTTGCCATCTGTGAGCCTGGAGTAACTCGCTGCTAATGGTGTCCTTGGGCTAATTGTAAGAATTTCATAATTGGGGAGATTATTTGAGAAAAATAAAGTATGCAGTGCTTCCAGTGAAAATGGACTTTTTTTTTTTTTAAATTTATTTATTTACACTACTTACAACACTGGTACATCTACTTACACAATTTACAACAATTACACAATTTAACAATTGAATTGCTTACGCACTACTTACAATACAATGCACTTACAATTACAGGTGCTACTTACGATAATACAATTGCAATACTTACTCTACAAAACAACATGATTACTTTTAAAACTTTTTTTTTCTTTTTAATTATTTCTTAAATAACAACATTTACTTACACCAGAATACAATAATAACAATACATTACATAACATACATGTATTCAGTAAGCTATACACAAAAAAGAAAAAAGTCATTACTACGATTTCTCAGATAAATTATTACTCTATTCCGTGCATGCATGGCTTCCTTTTAAATCGTTTATATTAAACATGTTTTAATTTAATTTATTTATTTTGTCGAGGTTTAAAATTTAAAAGGTACTAAAGAAGATAGAAAACAAGGAAATCTTTCTATTTTTGGGAGTACTTC
>OX421455.1:36100826-36108326 GCA_949126865.1 Montipora capitata | reverse complement strand
CATTTGTCCACCAGCAATTGTACATTGTTACCTGCATTGTTATCTGTGTCTCTGGAGATGAGATAAGGCCTGTTTTAAACATTGCATTTTACATGTGCCAAATGTAATGCAAATGAACGCAAACAATAGATTTTTCTCATTTGCATTAGATTCAGCACATGTGAAATGCGATGTTTAATGTTTTTGAGTGAATCTAGCTGTTGTTAACCCTTTTACTCCTGTGGGGTTCCCCATTGACGAGTAAAATTGTCTGGCGTTAGACAGAGTAAAATCTATAAGTGTCACTCTTGGGAGTGAAAGGGTTAAAACGGGCCTAAGAAGCAAATAGTAGCAGGGTACTCATATTAAAGTTGCTCCAATTGGTACTAAACTCTAGAATACCAGTGGCCACTAACTTGCATACGAATAGATAATTGCCTCGTACTTCGAACTATGCATCTTTAAAATGACAATAGGAGACTTCCCTGCTTATAAACAATTCTTTTTTATGTTTAAATTTTTCCAACCACAGAACAAAAAAGATCCTTGGTTTCGACAGCCAATAAACCTCTGGTTGTGACAATAGGTGACGTAACCATGCATATCGCCATAGTGGCAGGCAGGGTGTTCTCAGTGTTCTAAACTCCTACTATAATTCCTTTATCAGAACAATAAGCTACTCGGTATAACGTTGATTGTTGATGCAGTTTATTTCCTTACCATCGAGTCGGGCCTTGCTCCTACAAATTGGAACATTTGTAAAATACAACTTGACGAGCGCCACTATTATAGCGATGAAAACGGCAGCTGCAACTAACTTGAAGGTTGTTGAGGTAGTTTGATAGTATGACGCCTCATTTTTATCTACAAAATAAAACAAAGAACAAAACAAGATGCAAATGGAATATCCTTCTGGGGAACTACATGTCTTTCGTAAGCTTATTTGCCGTGACAAAACACGAAAGACGCGCGGCTAGATCTAGAGAGGCCTCACGTAGCCATAATACCTCACCAAACATATAATACCTTTGCCTGCCACAGCACCCAAAGTAAACACGAGATAACTGCTAAAAAATACGAAGATACTATTGAAGATGAGAAAATCCATGAGCAACTGACTGAGGACCTCCACCTCACCTTCACCTATTAGCCCGAGTTCACCTCTGCGCACCAAATAGGCCACAGGCCAACCACCCTCTCTTGGTGTTGGTCTTAGTCTTAGCAAGATACATGCTTATATACATACATTACGGCGGTTGCGATTTGCTCGGCAATAAAGTTTGAGAGCAAACAATTCAATGAAAGATCAAACAAAGTGCCAAATGAGTCGTCTGTTATGTTGTTTTGGTCGTTCCGAGCTGTTTGAGCCGGCGGCGTCATTTTGCGAGATTTTTCCTCGACCGACGCTTTGACATTCAAGAAAATTGACAAGGTAGAGCACCCTGAGCACCCAGCCGCCGGCTGGTGATCTCGTCTTGTTCAAGCTGGAACTGACGCCAAACCAGTGAAAATCTCATCTTAAAAACACCAGCATCCTATCGATTAGGGATGTCCCCATTAGGGGCGTCCAGATTCTGCTCCGAAAAAGGTAAAAAGTTGCTAAGAAATGTGCCAAAAAGTTGCTCAAAAGTTGCTAAAATTTGAAAAAGTTGCTCAAAAATTTTGTAAAGTTGCTCGAATATTTTTAAGACATGTCTAATTTTAATAACAATTGCTTTGTAATAAACATTAATGTACAACTAAGTAACTAGTTACAACAAATTAGGCAACCTTTAGTTGAATCTAAGTGGCTAGTTACAAAAAGTTAGACAGTAAGAGTAACAGTCTGGTTTACAAATCTAGCTAACTGTTGTTTTCGTGCGATAGCAATTAACAGCGTAACCACAGATTCACACTCTGGATCTACCAGAAGCGAAAAGCTGCTAATAACACATCTAGAGCTGCCCCAGTTCGCTGCCCCAGCCTCGTTCCCAGGGCTTTTCCCTTCTCGTGCGGGGGGTAGGGGGGGGGGGGGGGGGGGCGGGGAAGGGAAGGGAAAAGCCCTGGGAACGAAGTTGAGGCTAACTCACTTCATGTAATTAATTACGTCCACAACTCCACATGATACCCATTCAAAGGGTAAAAATATGAGTTTTACAGTTTTACTAGAAAGATGTTTAGAATTTTAACCAAGAGAATTTTAACTACGAAACCATGTTTTCACCTTGTGTTTATCTCTTCGACACTCCAAACTCTTGGCTCCTGTGAAGATCTTCTAAAATTTCCTAAAATTCTTTTAAAATATTCTTTAAAACTTCGGTAAAAAAGAAGAATTATTAAAAAAGTTTTTGGCAAATTAATTTCGCTCTATGTCGAGCCTCTTCAATGCCTCTTCAAAGGCATTGAAGAGGCTCGACATAGAGCGAAATTAATTTGCCAAAAACTTTTTTAATAATTCTTCTTTTTTACCGAAGTTTTAAAGAATATTTTAAAAGAATTTTAGGAAATTTTAGAAGATCTTCACAGGAGCCAAGAGTTTGGAGTGTCGAAGAGATAAACACAAGGTGAAAACATGGTTTCGTTGACAAAATCCTTCCTGACATCAGCGCATAAAATTAGTAGAAAGGGAATTTTAACTAGTTTATTTAACAAAAAAAAGGGGGTTATTAAGCATTTTGGTTCGAAATAGGTTAAATAGCCCAAAAGTTACCAAAAAAGTGCTAGTTTTTCAAACAGTTGCTAGAAGTTGCTCTCTGATAAAAAAGTTGCTCAAAATCCTAAAAGTTGCTGAAAAGTTGCCAAGCAGAATCTGGATAGGCCTAGTCCCCATAACTTCGCCGAATTTGAGCTTCATTGAGAAAAGCTATCCTGAAATACATAATACAGCTTTCAACGTGATCGGTGCAAGAAACCAGATCAAAAGAATTCGACGCATTCGGAGTCTATTTAAGTTGCCAATCAGTGCAACGCGACAGTTGGCAGTTCGCAATGATCGCGTCGTTTTATTTTTTATTTTTGTAATTTATATATTTCTGAGGGAGAAAAAAACAAACAGCACTGAACCTAGTTTTAGATTTTGAATCTCCCTCTAAATTCTGGGGTTTCCGAATTACTTACCGACTTCCTGTCGGACTGCCACTGTTATGCAAGCGACCAGTCAAAAAAACAGTCCAAGTCCATTATCCCAGAGTCTCTCCAGGTGCTCACCCGCTGACCGAAAAGCCCGAGGACTCTGGTTACGAGATTGCAAACATTAAAATGGTTGTCTTTCACATCATCATGCAAATTAAGAGGGGAACGATTATTTTCACTGGGTTGCCATAGGCAATCCAGTCAGAAAATAAGTTAAATTTCTCCGTTTCCCGTGTCGAGAAAATGGAAAAGTTGCGCAATTGGTCTTTCCTGTCACTCCCCTGCTAAGTATTATCTTTGTGCCTTGAGTCTTCTGTGCGTATCTTTGGTAGGTTTCAGGGGGTAGTAAAAATTCGTAGATTCAGGTAGATTTTTCTAACTGTTTGTGCGCAACTTTTACTGCGCTGGTAACGCGACTGTAATATGGCACGAATTACTTCAAGCATCATGAGTTCCCAGGCCAGCAAAAGAATGGCACATTTATTTCCAAATCATCATGAAACGCTAAAGAGAAAGGAGCGGGAGGTTGCCGAAAAGGTCTGGAAAAGGTAGCTAATCGAGTAGTAGTTGAAAGTTTTGAAAACTCGAGAAAGGTTAGTTTTAGTCAGCGACGTTGCGTAAATTTAATGGAGTTATTTTTTTAAATTGTTTTTATTACGCTACGAACTTCTTAGTTCAAAATGGATGCATGTTTTTGAAGTTATTTTCCTTTAATTTCACGAAAATAGAGCAGAATTATATATTTCTTCCTTATCCACTTGAAAAGTGCGGACCTACGAAGAAAAGCTAGGGATAATATTTCACAAAAACCACATTCCAGAAGATGAGCATGACGGCAATAGGGAGATATGATACAAAACACTAACCAAATAAAGATGATGCCTGCTTCAAACTTCGTTGCTATGCTCGAGAAAGTTTCATTGATCGATCCTGTCTCACGAACGTATTTTCTAAGAACGAAAATAAAACAAGAGTTGCAATTTATCCAAACGTCGCTTTCACTGACTACTACCGCGCCAACCCCACGCGACCCCTTAGCAACAATAAAAAGCGTTAAGTGAAGCTATGATCTTCGCAGTTATGAACGCAATTTTTGCAATTGCGTAGAAAAGTCTGAAAAATTCAGGACTTCAACCGGGTTTGAACCTGTGACCTCGCGATTCCGGTGCGACGCTCTTCTCGTTCATAACTGCGAAGATCATTGCTTCACTTTATTTCATATCCGCAGTTCATATATGATTCATTTCATATATACCATTTCATCATTAATAAAAAGCGTGTTCTCAAACGCAAAGCAAACAAAAACAACAAAAAGCAAAGGCAAAAGCAAAACTCAGTACAAAAGAAATAACGATAGATTCATAAAAAATCCATCCAATATATCTCTTACTGAAAATGACAAAACTTTGCTATCAAAGGGCTTAGCTGATTCATCCCCACTTCCCCAAAACCGGCATCACACAAAAGTCTATTAAAAACCTTCAAGAATTTCACCAGAAAGATGCGTTTAAAAAACCACTTTGCTGACCACGAAAGCAACCTTCTCCCGTTCCATGTCAAATCTACATAGCAACCGCGCCCCACAACCTTCTGTGGCACTTGAAAGCCATCTGGAACGTACTGAGCTAGAAATTACTTCAATATCCTTTAGCAATGATTAAGACAATTTGTCAGCACAAGAACGACAAGCACTATCAGCGCTACGCGCAAATAAAAACGTGAACATTAAAAAAGCTGATAAAGGGACCACATCAGTCGTCATGGATACGCAAGACAAAATCTGAGAGGCCTGGCAAGGAACAAGTCTGTGGCATAAACTTCTGCACCCCTCTACAAGATCCTATAGTGTCCTCGATGGCCAAGAAAATCAGCAACATAGTCAATACACTGTATGCAAACTATATCGACGCAGCAACTTTCAAATGGCTCAATCAAAGCCAGAACCCACCCAGAATACCAGAATTCTATACACTGACAATAATATGTAAACCAAACCCAGTCGGCAGACCGATAGTTTCCGGTAGTGGTGGCCCTACAAAACGTATTTCAAGCTTTATCGATTTTGCTCTTACAACTATTGCTAAAAAACAAGTCATACATCAAAGACACCACGGACTTTCTAGACAACGCAAGTAATTGCAACACTCGATGTCTGTTCACTATACACAAACATACCGCAGAAAGAAGGGATGGAGGTCATCTGCCAGCCGACATTATGAAGAACACTATCAGTCAATTCCATGCACCCATTCCTACATCCTCTTTTGGGAACCTTATGAAACTGATTCTTAAAGGTTTGGTTCTATCAACAGAGTTGATAATGTAAATTGACCACCGTACAAAGATTCTAAAAGCTGACGTTTCGAACGTTAGCCCTTCGTCAGAGCGATTCGCTTTTAGAATCTCTGTACGGTGGCCAATTTACATTATCAACTCCGTTGATAAAACCAAATTTTTGTATACTACTTCCCCACCGACGCAGCACCACAGTTTCTTTAGAAACTACCCCTTCATTCCTTGATTCTTAAAGGGCTAGGTCACGCTATTTTAGGTAATTTTGTTTAATTCTGTTAATAATGAGCTCTAAACGTCAAATCGGCAGAGCAAGAGTCTTTCATTTGTAAAATCACGGCCACATAACAACTGAGAATGATTTTCCAGCTTTGTAAATGACATTGTGATATAGGCTGATATAAATTTGAAAAAAGGTGGGCCGACGTTTTTCAAATTTACCCAAATTCAATCTATTTCAATCCTCTCCAGTTTTGTCCATCCATGTCCCTTCTTGGCTTCCCTGTGTTTTGTTAGAGATCTTCTATAGTTTTGAACAGTTATTTTGATATTTTAGTTAATTCTATGACCATTCGATCAGTGCTGAAATTGCCTAAAATTGCGTGACCTAGCCCCTTCAAAGAAAACTTCTTCAAATTCAATGCCGAACACTATTTACAGACCCACGATATATCAAGGGGCACAAAAATGGCAATAGCTTTCTCAGTCATTTTTATAGCTCACATCGAAAAACACCAATTTTTATCCAACCCTAGTAAGCCTATTATCTGGAAAAGATTCATTGATTACATTTTTTTCAGCGTGGACAATAAGCAAACACGAAATCGACAACTTTGTTGAATTTGCTAATCAATTCCACCCCTCGATCAAATTCACTAGCAAAATGTCATCTAAATGCGCAGTGTTCCCAGATACCGAAGTCTTTAAAGGACGTCGCTTCGCCTTAAACAAAATATTTGATGTCCAGAGTCACTTTAAAGCCACAGAAACGTTAAGACGGGTTTCATCAAATGAGAGACATTACGCCTTTGCGAACGACCTCGAGTCATACAAAACTCATACAAAACTCGAGTCATACAAACGGGTTTTTCAGGCCAATCCCGTCTACTCGAACGAGGCTACCCACGAAAGCTAGTTGAGAAAACAATGGCAGAGGTAGTTTCTCATCGTGAAATGGGGTTTTGAAAAACAAAATAAAGACATCCAAAAACATTCTACCGTTCGTTACCACCTTCAACCCAGTTGTACCTAAACTCAAAGAGATCCTTATGAAAAACTGGTTTTTAGTATCTAACGTCCCAAAACTTGCGCGCATCTTTCCCAATGCTTCTATTGTCGCCTACAGAAAGGGCAAATCCCTCAAGGACCTTTTAGTCAGAGCTTCAATTCCTGCTCAAACTTGAAACCACCTAAACCTAGCAAATCCTAGGAACGCACTGGTTTCCTGAGGGTGCAGGGACGGCTCAGTGGTGATAGCACTCGCCTCCCACCGTTGTGGCCCGGGTTCGATTCCCAATCCGGCGTCATATGTGGGTTGAGTTTCTTGGTCCTCTGCTCTGTACACCGAGAGGTTTTCTCCGGGTACTCCGGTTTCCCCTCTCATCAAAAACCAACATTTGACTTGATTTGTGTTAATTGTTGATTTCAATTTACAGTGTCCCCAATTAGTGCTTCAGCGCTAGAACTACTAGACACTTTAATAAAGTTCCTTTCCTTTCATTTCTTTCCGCGACAAAGCATTACTAAACCCTGACGCACCTACCACGAGCTCTTAGGCAACCTCAAGTCGAAGCCCTATTTCTTTCGCATTTAAAAAGTAAGCGGATTTATATACGGTATAAGAAGGGTGACAATATCACAACTACCTTTTTTTTACAAGCATGAAAGAGGGAAATTTAGAAAAAGCATTAGTGTAGATGAGGCTAAAACTAACTACTATTTTACACCGGTTTTATTCCATCCCTGTGTAATATCTCGTGGAAAATATGACGATTTTGTCAAGTATTGTCTGGAAAATATAAGTTTTTCATAGAGCGAAATTCCTTTTTAGGATAGAAAGCGATAATAACATAATGGTAGAATAAGAGATGCAAGTAAGTAAATTGGTGTATATATTTT
>OX421455.1:36093326-36095826 GCA_949126865.1 Montipora capitata | reverse complement strand
CCCGAAAAGTTTCCGGGCCTTTGGAGCCGAAAAGGGCCCCAGTGCTCTACAAAGGCATTCCTTTCGTTATTGCATTAGAAAAGTTCATCACCGTAGTACCACCACACCCAAGTCCCTCCCTCGTAGAGCCTGTTCACAGGCTATCATAACTGCGATGATCCGAATTTTTAACACCCTTCTCTTTGCAAGTCAAATGTTTGTCTTTCTTTTACTATTCTATTTTATTCGGGGTTGTTGAATGTCGTTTGTCTGAATCGCTAAGACGCAAGGTCATTTGACTTCAAAAGAGTATTATTCACTGCTGAAAGTATCAAAACAAACAAAGGTGAAATCGTCACAAATTTTCCACAAAATTATCATAGCAAAATTTAAAAATAAACTCAGAGACCTCTTGAAAATCGCGTTAGTGCCGAAGGATATAAAAATAGATAATATATAAAACTTAGGGAAGTTGCATGATGGAACTCGGTTTTCTTCATTAATGACAGTAAGTTTGTTCCATTGTCGAATTTGTTGGGGGATTTCCAAGTATATGTATCATGTAGAGTACTTTGTTGTTTGAAAACATAATGTGCAAACTGACGATCATGGCTGAAAATTATTTTACTTGCATGCAATGACAAACGAACAGGGCACGCGCAATTGAAAGGTTGATCCATCTATCGCTTTGGGCAACGAAACTGAGTGATTCTGTGTTATATTGTAGTCCCCTGTGTTTTGGGTAGCACCACGAAAAACGACCTCAGGCCGGTTCCAAACTTGGAAGGCCAGTAATAGTGGACTTTTGCCTTTTCTGCGCAGACTCAGAGAGTGTAGTTTTTTTCCTAAGGAAGTAAACATGGTCCTTCAGTTTTACTGCGCTTAATTCGTGCGGGACCGAAAAATTCACGACAATGTTTTCTTGTCTTAAGCGAACGTCCTGCAAGCGAATACAATGTGACTTCAGAGCCATATAGCAAAGAGTTGTGCTATTAAAGAGCTCTTCTTCGAAGTGTCAATCTTCCATGCAAGTCGCTCAGATTTACCCGAGGGAGCTCAAGCACGCGCAGCGTTCTTGCGACGCGGACGGCGGAAGTGAGCTGTTTTCCCTTTTAACTTGTCTTCACACTTCACATTAGAGATGATTAGTATAAAAAAACTGGGGGATACCACTGTCCTGGGACGCGAAATGTTCTCTTCCGTTTGCCGTGCGCGTCTCAAAAACGCGCGTGGTTGAGCTACCTATTATCTATCGTCGCGGTTCCTTGTCAATTCTAGATTGTTCTTTGATTTTGATTTTTTTCAGAGATGATGATATTGGTATGGTCTGTCCTCGCATACTCGCTAATCGTTCGCTTCTACGGTAATTTTGAGGAGACTCTTTGGGAGCCGTATCGTCACTCCACGCTAATGGGGTTAGTTTCGGCTTCCCTAACCGTGGAAACGAGCCGCTCAAGTCTTTATTGCGAATCAGTCTCACAGGAACAACGCTGTTCCTTTTCTCACGTTGACTCGTTCCTTTTTCATCTTCTTCAAAACCGTGATTGATTGCTTCTGGAGTTTTCGAATTTTCATTGTTCTGAGTTGATTTCAACGAAGTCCTATTTTCACTGGAGTCAGCATTTCTGCTCAAATTTGAGAGAGAATCACTCAAGTTGTTGTTGTGAACTACTAAATCAGCAATGTGGCTTCCTTTAGTACCGTTCACAGTCAAATGTCCATTTTTATCTTTCTTCGAGTCGATTACTGTCTCTGCATTATCAGAGGCAATCCCAGAAGCCTGTTCTCTCTTTCGCTTACGGTATCTTACAACTGCTCGAGTGATGACGCGAGCAGCCGCCAGCTCGCGGTTCTTTGCCATAGTTGAGTTTGTTTGGCGGTAGTGAGTTATGGCGGGAAACGCTGCCCTGAATCTCTCCTCCATTCTTTGTAGAACGACATTGAACTCTTCTGAATCAAATTCCTCGTACCCAGTCACCACTCGTCTTACCAAGGCCTGCAACAAGTGCAGGCAATAAATTTTGTCACCTTCGCACAGCGGTATGTTCAACAGAGCGCATGCGGCTTTATTTGGCTTCTTAATGCCAAGATTTCCTTCCAAAGTGTGGAGGAAATCTGACAAGTCACGAAAATAAATATACTGAGTGCTCATTGGATCGTACACCATCCAATGATGATAAAACAAATCGATATCATCTCCCGTTATTCCCACTTTTTCTTGCTCAATAACGTTGTTGTAGTTTTCCAATATTACCGCGACGTACATGTTGATAAGGACCAGAAAAATAACGATAATGAAACTGTAGAAATAAATTACTGCAGCCCAATAGTTTCCGCAGTTGCCATTAGACAAACCCTTGTAATTTGGATCACAATCCGGAGGCTCGATCATCAAAGGATCCAAGACATCATTCCATCCCGCGGCTGTCATCAAGCGAAAAATGAGTAAAATAGAGTTGAGGAAGGTTTCAAAATTTACAACGTCGTTTAAAGCACCTGTCTTCTTTACGTTTGCGAAGAA
>OX421455.1:36050826-36088326 GCA_949126865.1 Montipora capitata | reverse complement strand
CACCCATAAATACTCCAACATCCACGTAACCCCTCCCCTAACAAACACACCCCTTACCTGTTGTTTTCGTTGATTGAAGTTTTCGATGATGACACCGATGAACAGATTTAACACAAAGAACGATCCCGTAATGATGAACACAATGAAGAATATGTACGCCTCCATGTTGTTTTCCCTTACAGGCTGCTGGTCCACCTAAAAACAAACAGACTAGTGCCTAAGAGTACTAATTCAATTCATCAAATGCAGCTCGTGTTTTGTGGCCAAGAAGAGATCAAAGACTAGCTACTGACCAACCATGGGCCTGTAAAAGTGGAGAATTCAACGAAAAGTCTGAGGTTTAGTTACCTTTGTGGCATCAATAGCGTCTTCCATAACTTCCATCCAACCTTCAAAAGTGGCCTAAACAAGGAACACAAAAAACAAAATGAGTATGAATCTTATCATTATCCAATAAAAAAACACGTTGGGTCAATCATTCAATCATTTTCTCACCTTAATAACGTTCAGGGCAGGGCTTTGTTTGTGAAAGCACCTCTAAATCGTATGTTCATGAGAAATGAGCCCGCATACTCGATTTAGAACCACGCTAAGCGTCAGGATAAGTTTTAGGACTGGAGACAATTAGTTATGAGAAGACAATGCGGACCGCTTTATTTCAGCCAGAAGCGGATCATATGACGACAGTTAATATATGAAAGCCACATATATTTGAACTGAGGAGAGAATTAAGTTGAGATGATCCTCTCCAGTTATAAATTAACGTTACTTGAGCAACAACGAAAAGAAACCCTGAAAAATTCACGCTTGAACGTTACTGCTCAAGTAACGTTAATTAATAAAGGCGATGATAATCTTAACCTTGAAGCCTCATGTCGTCCGCTTCCTGCCGCAAACGCTCTTGACTAAACTGCTGGTGGAAGACTCCTTTATTTTCACGTCAACATTATAATCTCACCACTTGTAATAGTGCCAGGAATCCGTTGAACGAATTATCAAAGTTGACATTGGATGTCATCCAGCGATCACCTCTTTCAAGGCACACCGTCTTGTTGGGCACCACACTGGCATCATATTTATGTCCGTTCTCATCTACGCATTTGTAGAATTTCCCACCAAAAAGGTTAACGCCCATTATACTGAAGATCAGCCAAAACAACACACAAACCAGGAGAACATTGGCGATACCAGGGATGGCGTGAAACAGTGAGCTTATTACAACCTCAAAACAAAAACAAAGGAACACATTGAGATGGTGACTTGGAGGTTCTCGGGAAAAAAGCCAAGTGCTCCTCAGTTGGAGAAGACGAATCCACGACCTTCCGATTACTGCCCAACATATTAAACATAATTGGTTTCTTCACTCATTTCAAATCCTACGAGTCACTCTCAGTAAAAAGGAAGCAAAACATCTCTAATGGCGGCAGTGTTTTTTCGTATCGTTTTTACTTATCCACACTGAAATGATGGAAAATTGACAACTGACATCTCTGTGACACATTTCCCTATCGATGCTTACTCGAATGTCTAAAATAGGAAACTGAACAGATTGATATAGGATAGATATTTTTCTCGGGTGATTTGAGCGCTTCTCTGAAAATGGCTGATTTGATTGCATAATTTGACCATCCACGCTGAGAACGGCAACATGACGGAGCAAATCAAAACTCGGGAAAGGCTTGTAACCGAAGTTTGGCTCAAAGCTTAGGGCGGGAAAAGTTGCGTGCAGGTGCAATTTACCATTGCTTCTGATTGGCTCGTGAGGAAATAGTTGTTTACTTGGGGCCAATTACAAAGCATTAACTCACCCGCATTCTTTCAAATCGTGAAATCGCTCGCAATGGCCGCAAAGCCCTCAGAGTTCGCAGAGAACGAATAGACGTGACTTCTTCGTTTCCAAACAATGCGATAAGTGAAACCTGTAGCAAGATTTTTTGATATAACACTCAGTACATTTCCAAAGCTTTATTGCTTGTTATTTATACAGTGTTACGATCAGAATTTCTTCGTCATCGAAAAACCAAAAGTGATCGAGGTGGATTGATTACATTAAAACAAATTTCAAATATGAAGAGCAACAAATCTGGAATGATAATACACGAAAAAAAAATAGACTATAAAACATGCTGAGGCTTATTTGGGTTAGGTGACGGCGTTCGTTTCTTTAGGGAACTTTTTTAAAAACGTTTTTCTTTGTTCAAATGCAATGTATAATATTGCACAAAGAGTTCACTTAATAGATGGGTGGGACACGAGGTATTTGTCACCGCTCGCAATCAAAACATCTCCCTAATGAGATTCATTGTGCGCCAAAATGCACGGCACGTGGCATACACGTCACAGTGTGTCACAAGGTGTCTCTTTGAAGCCTTACAGCTTAAAGAGACTATGTCACGTTATTTAGGATGTTGAGCGGAAATCTTTAGTTAATCACGAGTCTAAATTTCGAAAATGGTAATGTGGCATTCCTATACAGTCCTGATAAAATTATCATTACAACACAAACAAGATGATTCTGAGCTTAGGCGATTTGTCATAAACTTGAAAAACGTCGGGACGACTCTTTTCAAGATTACCCAAATGCCATCCGTTTCAATCTTGTCTCGTTGTGTCTATCCATGTTTCTCTTGCCTTTTGCTGTATTTCCTTTATATTGTTCAACAGTTTTAAGGACGGTGCTTACTAATTCAAAGGTATTTTTGCGCGGTTTACTGAAGATGCAAGAAAAGCATATCTCAACAAGTGTTATTCAAATCCAAAAAGAACACTGAGGGTAACCACGCATTTTTCAAAGATATTAACCAAGAATATTTGTAAAAAGCTTTAAAATACAAAGCTCTGTATAGCGTTCTTTTTCAAATTTAAGCTTAATTGTTTCTGAAAAATGAGTGGTTACCCCCAATTTTCTTTTTGGATATTAAGAGCACTTGCTGAGTTCTGCTTTTTCCCCATAGTTTTGAGCCGCGCAAAAATATCCCTGTATTAATAAGCACCACCCATAGGAAATCCGAGTATCTCGAGATGCGCAGAACGTATGCGCAATAACAATAGTAGGCACCGTCCTTAAGTGGTCACTACAATATTTTACTCCACTTTTTGGGCATTTTTTTTGTGTCATGAAATTGCGTCATTTTTTGTGATATAGCCCCTTTAATGGTAGTGGGCCACTTTGCAACACCTACACCCAATAACGTGAATCTACTTATGTGGCTGCATTCTACAATCCTCTTCAGAATGACTGTCTAATTTGGTATCGATGGGACGTATTGATGTTAAGTCCTCATAATCGGTTGCTGCGTTGCCCAGGGAAGATCGCAATACTCACCACAAGAATTGTAAAATCAAGCCAGTTCCATGCGCATGAAAAGTATGACGTGAAACCGAGGCCTATAACTTTGAGAAAGAACTCCAGCGAAAACACAACGGCGAAAAAGATGTTAAGCACTTCCAAAACTTCCTTCAGGGTGGGTCTACTGTCCAGATAAACGTCTTCAAATGCCTAGTGGGTTTAGAAGAAAGTGCTATTAGGGAGCTTAAGCAACGACAATGGCGACGACAACGAGAACGTCATCTCAAAATATAAATTCGCTTTATTTTAATCGCTTCGTGTCTATTTCAACCTTTTTGATATGTCAGGGGTGTGGTAGTTCCTTAAAAATGACATTGGTAGGAACGGCGCTTAATTTAGGGGAGAAAATGGTAATTTATCCTCAAGTGCTAACGTTGTTCATAAAACCTCAAATTTGGCTATTTCACGTTGTAGTTTTGCTGACGACGGCAAAGAAATGGACAAAAGTGAAAAACGCACGTGCAGGGCGTGCAAAGCTATTGTTTTTGCCCAATGAATATGCAAATTTGCCCAATGAATATGCAAATTTGTGACGTTCTCGTTGCCGTCGCCGTTGTTGTTGCTTAAGCTCCCTATTAATGATCGATCACAGACTCCTGTTAATACACTACATTCAATCGTGCGGCAAGCATTTTAGCACATATTTTTGCGGTTCTCTGTATAAACATGACGTGAATCGCCAAATTTGAGGTTTTGATGACAACATAGACCTAATTCATGAATGGCGGTCACATTTATAATTCTTTTGTCCAAGTGCAAATTAGCCTACCAAGCCTCATTTTAGAGCAAGAATTCTTTTCAATTCACTGTTGGTATCGAGGCTTGGTAGGCTAATTGCACTTGGACAAAAGAATTATAAATTGACCTCCATTTATGAATAAGGTCTATGAGCGTACAAATGTGAGTCTTTCATTTTCTATTTTTACTCTGAAACCGCTCGCGCCGATTTCTTTTTAGAATACTTCGCCCACATCCCACGAGATGGAATAATGTCGAAAAACTGACGAAGAAGTGCGAAGGTGACGTTTCTCGTCGACGTTGTACATCTTAACGTCCCCAGTGACAGATCTAGAGGACGATTTATTTGTATGATAGCGTTTGTTAAACAAATAGAGCGAGTTTCAATTGAGTGTCGTAAAACCAAAACCAAAGTATTTACTTTGGCCAATCAAAACGGACGGAGACAATCCAGTAAACCAATGAAAACTCGAAGTAATTATACGCAGCCGACACAAAGTGCGGGAAAATGTGCACACGCGAGCCAATATTGGTTTTTGTTTCACTTCTGATTGGTTGAAAAGGTGGCGTGAGAACTTTGAACCAATCATTGAGTGAAGTAATGCAAAACCAAAGCAATTCGCTAATTACTTTCGACACTCAACTGAAAACCGCTCTATGACCACCAAAAAGAAGTATGCATACGCCTTATTATTGCAATTTTGACTTACCAAAGCGATGCTGCTTGCAGCGATTAAAAACACAATAAACCATTCAAAAAGCTTGTGCTCCACGAGTTGTTTCACGTTGTAACGTATGCACAGCCATATCACGTGACAAGTGGTGAGTTTCAAGCAAGTACAGCAGTTACACTGAAAAGTAAAGCACTCATCCACTTCGTATTTCCGAACGTCAAGCGAGCAACAACACAATCTGGTGTCTGCAGCATTTGAGGTGTCACTTCCAGGAGATCTTGTACATGTGGAAACTGAATTGTCTGTAACGTTAATTACGTGACCGTTACTTTTACTCGCTGAAAACAAATGAATTGATAAATTACATTTCAGTTTTTCCGGGGAGGGTAGGGGGGGGGAATGTAGAGGGGAGGTAGCATCATTAGATATTCACCCCCCCCCCCCACCCACACCCCACATACACCCCCACACACATGAAATATAAAATATTTTAAAGAAAGGTATGCGATTGCAAGCGTCTTCGTTTTCTCGCCAATGAAAATCTTTGAGTTGGTTGCAACGTAGCTTGATTGCTGAAGTTCAGTCCGTTTACATGCGTTACTCTGTGTGCATGTACGCTAAGCCAAGAAAAATTCGATCGTGTTTAATCTGTTTCAGTCTTTGTATTTCTATTTAAATTGCAACGTCTCAGTTAACCGAAGTCATTACTTGTCACCGTTCAATCAGCCTTGTTTTTTCGTTTTTGAACGAGCGCAGGAACGAACGACCAAATGGATGAATAAACGAACGAACAAATGACTGATCGAAAAAACGAATGACTAAACGAACGCACCAAATGACCAAAACTAAATGCATGATCGAAAATGAACAAGTGAATGAATAACTATATTGAGTGAATACATTTTAAGGAAGATGCCTTGTCTAAGGTACTTTTGTGCGTTTTATCAGTATGCGGGAAAAGCAGATCTTAATGTTACTGAAATTCAAAAAGAAATTGGGGGTAACCGAGCATTTTCAAAGATAATTAATCAAAACTATTTGTAAAAGGTTTTAAAATACAAAGCTATGTATGGCGTTATTCTCCAAATTGAAGCTTAATTATCACTGAAAAATACATGGTTACCGCCAATTTTCTTTTTGAATTCCAAGAGCTCTTGCTAAGTTAAGCTTTCTCCGCATAGTTTTAAGCCGCTCAAAAATATCCCGGTATTAGTGAGCACCACCAAGAGGAAACCCGAGTATCTCGAGATGCGCAGAACGTATTCGCAATAACAATAGTAGGTACATCCGTGAAAGGTTAAAATGATGAAAAAAAATAAAAAAAATAAAAACAAAACAAACAAGTTGACACACGCTAACACCAACCCAGTGTGGCCAACACATCACGAATGCGCACGACTATTTCACCCGGTCAACTAACAGCTTACCACATTTCTTGTATCTGGAGCTGCCACTAAAATGGGTGCCTACATACACCTGTCTGGTATGTTGTCTACACCGTTCTGATGAGGCCCAGCAAGGCCGAAACAGCTGTCCATACACCTTATGGTTTTTAATTGACCAGGTGAAATGGTTGTGCGCAAGCGTGATGTGTTGGCCACACCGGATTGGTGTTAGCGTTAGTCACCTCGCTTTTTCTGTTTTTTTTTTCAATTAAAATGAAGAGTTATTTGCTTGGCAGCTGGGAAAAGGGTAACCAAAAAGAGGAAGCCAAAGTTAGCGGAAGGAATCGAACCTACGACTTCCGCTTCCAGTGGGATGCTCATCTTGAAGTTCCAAAAGTGGGGAGTCTGTCCCAAGTGACGAACGACGCAGGTTCGAATTTTGCCTGGGATTGTGTTTTTTTTTCCTAATGATTAATAATTTCATACTCTAAGAAAGCCATTAGTAAGAAAGTAATTATTCACTCGGTCAGAAATCATTCATAATAGGTAATGTCGATTGTTTGATTCGTTGCCTTCCGAGGATTAATTGATTGATGAATTGATTGATAACCAACCTTGCTGTCCGCCTTCATCATCCTCTGGTGAGGTTTCATTCGTCTTCGGCCAAACTTTGGCTGTAATTCTTCTGATAAATAGTGATACGAATTTTTTCAGACGAGCGAAGAATCGATTCTTTTGATTACTTTGAGTTGATGAAAGCTGGGTTTGACCAGAAAAGGAGCTCAAAAGCAACGCCAAAAATAAATTCAGGATCTGCAATAATAAAACACAATCGACGTTAACGCGAGACAGATATACTTTTCGTTTACTATTATAATACTTTTGGGGCCCTAAGGCCATTCATAAATCGTTTTAGAGCGAGTTTCAATCGAGTTTCGTAAAACCAAAACCAAAGTAATTGCTTTGGACAATCAAAAAGGACGGAGACAATCCAGTAAACCAATCAAAACTCGAAGTAATTACACGTAGCCGACACAAAGCGCGGGAAAATGTGCACGCGCGAACCAAGATTGGTTTTGGTTTCACTTGCGATTGGTTTAAAAAGTGGCGCGAGAACTTTGAACCAATGACTGAGTAAAGTAATCATAAACCAAAGCAATTCGCTAATTACCTTCGACACTCAATTGAAAACCGCTCTATTCTACAAATAAGAACCTCTAACCCTGACATGTTTTCAAGATAAGAACACTAAAGTGTTGCGACATAATTTGATGACTTCTAGAACCTTCATCATTTGACCTCCATCCCACTGCCCTAGTACTCACTCCGAGGCTCGATTGCCGCCGAAATCGGTGTCATTTGTCACTTGCGTTTGTTGGTTCTCCACTCTACTTTAAGAGATTTTCCCCCAGGTATGATTTTATTTTATTTGCAGTCTTTTCAAATAATATATTACTTGATTTCGGCTGAATAAACATCAGGTTTGAACAGTGTTTGAATACATGACGAAATTGCTGAATCCGAAATGTACGAAAAGACATTCGAGAAAGGAACTCTAAAACGACGAACTCACTTTACGTCATTTAACTTACAATTAAGTGTCCTATGAGGAAGGCGGGAATGAAAAGTACGATAGAGATAGGTCCCGCTGCCCTCATACAGTCCCAAAGTAGCTCCACCCACTCTCCACAAATGATGCGAAAGATCAGCAGGAATGAGTGCCAGAAATCCGTGAACCGCCACCGAGGAACTTCACCATCAAATTTATCCGGCGTGTATGTTGAACCAAACAACTGCATTCCCACCACGGCGAAGATATAGATAACGATCCCTAATATGACGGACAGATTGACCAGCGCTCCCAGGCTCTGTCCAATGGTGGTTAGGAGATTTGACATGGTGGTCCATGATTTTGCAAGTTTCAAGATACGCAACTAAAAGGGAAAATGTCAATTAGAGATAAAAGCAAAAACTAGTCGTGCGTTTCCTTCACTTAGCGACGGATGCATGTCTTGGTTTGCTTTGTAACTGCCTCTCTTTGTTGGCCATCAATAACTATTGCAAATAATCGAAAAGTACAAGGAGCCTATGCAGGACTAGGAGGGTACAACTTCACATTTGTGAAACGGCGTTTTTACAGAACGAGTTATTTTTAGATTGATTTTCCCGCAAAACCAGACCTTTCTAGCTAATCACAAGTCTTGCATGAGAAATTACTACCCACTCTTGCAAGCCAAATCTCATTTCTTAGGTATTTTGTTCTTCCTGTGTCCAATTGTTTTCACCTTGTAATTTTACTCTCACTACTTTATACATATTTCAACACCTTAAATAACTGAGTGTTTGTAATTGTATTCTCCATTCAACTAGTAAGTTCAAATTGTTTTTAATTTGCAAATTTTCCCTCATTACTTTACACTTCAAAACGTTAAAGAACTAAATGTTCGTAACAATTGTATTCTCCGTCGCCAACTTGCAAGTCAATGAAAGCTAATTTATATAAGCTTAGTAGTTTCTTTTAGGCCTCCTCGCCACCGATGCAATTCAATTATTTTCTTTCTATCTTCTCTTTCTTGATTGTTCATATTTGTATCTTAATTTCTTTTTTCTGCGGCAAATAAATAAAAAATAAAATAAATAAGAACTCGCCTAAAAATACCTTTATATGTGAAAATCAGATGCCGTTACATAGACCTAGTTTTGAGGTTTTAAACTCCTGGGTTATTAGCCTCCAACGCAGACGCCCTTAGGGATTCGTCACGCGTGGAAGGCGTGACGAATCCCTAAGAGCGTCTGCTTTTGGGCTCTTGAATGTACCTAATTATTAGAGAAGGATTTGTTTCACTACATGTTTGGATAAATCAAACAAAAAAACAAAAACTCTCAAAAATTGCTTTGTTTCACGTCTAAATTACACTCCAGGGCCTGGTTGTTCAAAAGCCGTTTAATCCTAATTAACCGAGGAGTTTATTTCTGTACTCCCAAATGTTGTTAAACGCTGATATTTGGCAAAATTTTTACATTAGAAGTCAATCTTGAAAAAATTTCACTAAAAAGTTGGAAACATGAAACAAAAGTTTACGCTAATCCTGGATTAAGTTAATCGGCTTTCGAACAACCGGGTCCTGAAGTGCGCAAAGGGACTGAAATCATTCATAAGGTCTAACTGTTTGGCCTTCATACTTTTTGTTACAGAGTAAGGACAAGAAATGAAAGTTTGGAAGATCATCGCCCTTAACTGCAACTTAAGCAGTTGCAAGTAATTCTGGCAAAAGGAGTAAGGGCAATTTTTAGCGGAGGCGCGCACGCGGAGAACCATTGGTAAGAAAATATGGTAACCCTTAATCCATCTGTGCAAGAAAATTTGGTTGAGTGCTTTGAATATGTCGGATAGCGCTTGCTATTCAGATGTGAGTCTTCTGAACAATTGACTAAGAAAAAATACAGAGATTTAGCTAAGCCTGAAAGCGGAGCTCCCGGGTTATTTAGTCTTACAATGACTTAACCTGGCTTGAGCCTGCGATCCAATCAAAACCCAGTACTTGGTCAGCGGTCAACTAAAAAAAACAGTTGATTTCGATGAGCTCTGAACTTGAGCCCGCGATATGGTCACTTGATACTGGTCACATTGGCATACTCGGAGGGGTGGACGGTCGTAGAAATGATTTTCCTGTATGGTTCCATTTTATTTAAGAATACTGGCTGGATTAGACTACGAGCACCTTCTTTCCGGGGGGAGGGGGGGGGGGGAAGAAGGATTCCGCGGGGCTAGCAAGCAAGGAGGAAAAGACAGGAGGAGAGCCTGTACACTCCAATTCCCTTTCAATCCCGTCCTTACTCTGTCTCACTTTTCCCGCGAAGAGAGTCTACTTGCGGGGCTGTCATTGGGCAAAAGATGTGACCAATTGGAAATGATCTTTGAACTTACCAGCCTAAAGGACCTTAGTACGCTTATACCGGTGTTGTCAATCTCAGTGGACAGCGTTAACACAGCGTCTATCAGACTTATCGCCACAACGAGGCCATCAAATATGTTCCACCCGCTCTTTACGTAACCACGAAAACCAAAGGCAATCAGCTTCAAAATCATCTCCAAGAGGAAGATAAATGTGCAAACCTGAACCAGAGAGACCACAGATAATGTTTGTAGTTGCAGACACAAATATGTGTGTTTCATGCGAAGCGATCGCTTCTTTTGTTTTCTAGTAACTTGGCTTAGGTGACACTTGACAGTTCACCGATTGTAAACATCATACCTTGTAGAGGTTCCTCTAGAAACTACTACTAAAATGAAAAACACCCAATTTTATAAGACCAAGAACGTGACACCACATTTACGAGATGGCTCATGGCAGCCTATCCATGGATATTGCGACTGTCGAAGCTCCAATTAGCGCGTTCTGCGTGAACGGTGGTTCGCACTAACATTTGAGCGGAAAGTCGCACAGAAAGTCACTACTGTCGCTTTCGTAGTTATGGGCTTGGTCTATAGGAAAAAAAACACTCTTAAAATAGTACACATGTTTACGTGGAACACCACATGATTGTTGGTGTTAGCCCCAAATATGAGCTCTTTAATGAGGAGATCTTGGGGCAAACATGTATTCATTGACAAATATATATTCAAACATGTTGAGTTCACCAAGGTGATGCGACGACGGTCAGTTTCCAGCGGAGGTCCTCATTCCTATCCCCTAAACTTCATGGTTTTATCTTGACGTGTGCTAAATATCTATACTCACCCAATTTACGATATCTATGGCTTTCTCTAAATCTTCATTCATCCCGTGATATTGTATTGACATAAATATTGTGTTGATGACAATAATAAAGATTATAAAGCCTTCGAAGGTTTCACTTTCCACTATTCGCCGAACGCACTTCGTAAGTGGTCCCAAGCAGTCAACCCTCGATAAAAACCCAACATCACAGTCTGAACAAGATTGTCGACTTGGTTTGTCTTTGGTGTCACCAGCATCATTGTTTGTAGAAGTGTCACTGGACGCTGAAATTCCATTTGGACCTTCTCTCACTTGGAAGACTGTCTCTGATTCGGCTTGAGTCATCGTCAAGGAATTATTTTGAATGTCGACCTTTGTTTGGTCATACATGTTCTTGTGAACAGTTTCATCGAGGACATCTTGTTCACCGTACACGAGATCCAAAACACTACGACTGCGCAGTGAAAATGTAGAGCCTTCCAATCTTTGTGTTTGAGGAGTGCGATCATCGTTTTCCTGTAAAACGTAGAATACGACCAATTTAATTCTAAAGTACCAAATAAAAACTCGTTGCACTGAGCTCCTTATGACAATTTTCCTTCTAACTTACCAGCTTCGCTCTTTGCACCTCGTTTTCATACGATACAGCGACGACAGCAAGGACAAGATTGATAAGATAGAAGCGACCAAACAGTACTATGCAAAGGAAATAAAGTACCGACCATGGGCCAATGGTATACAGGATCTAAGAAAACAGATGGACACGCTGTAATTTCACACATTAGGGCCAACTTGTTAAAAATGTTAAAAAGCAAATTAACGCTAATCGCGATTAAATATCAACCCAGGATTAAATTTTTCTCTTCAAAACAAAAAACCATAACCTTGTGATTTTATGTTAGAGGAATGAAAATCTCTACGTCGAAATTGAAGGCTAAAAATCTTATGGAAACTTCTTTTTGACCAGAACATAAACTGCAAGTTAGCTTTCCAGAAATTCACGATCAGCTTAATCGGGCATTAAACATCTGGGCCTTGATGTTTCTGAAATTGATTTTAAAAAAATATTCCCTAGACTCACGTTGTTGTAGACATTCTCCCAGAAGTCCAAGGTGACTAACTGAAGTGACGTGAGAATTGCCCAGCCGAAGTGGTCAAAGCTCGTATAGCCGAAATTTGGATTGGATCCTGTGTCAGGAAGGCAACTTTGATTTGCCGCACAGTGTCTGTGGAGAAAATGAGGCATTGCAGTTTGTCATAATCATCATCATATCATCGTCGTCGTCGTAAACATCATCATCGTCATCATCATCGTCATCGTCATCGTCGTAATCGTCATCGTCATCGTTGTCATCGTCGTCGTCATCATTGTTGTCGTTGTCGTCGTCGTCGTCATCATCATCATCATCATTATACTGATGGTTTTCGGACTTTGCGACCTTGACTTTAAATGGTTCCTCCAAAGGCAAATTGTTTTATTTTCCAGTCAAAAGGCATCACAACTATCTAGAGGCTAAGAAGTATACTGTGTATAAAAATGATCAGAAATGGTTTAAACGGGTCTTTATGAAGTTATTTTTTAAGTCGATGAAGTCCTTTAGTCAACAAATCTAGTGGTAAAGACTAAAATTAAGTGGTAAACTCCGATTTTTACCAATTCTGCGAGTTATCTAGATACCATTTAAGAGTTTTGCAGCTCATGACTTACCACAGACCTTTTTATTTCCTCTTTTTTTCGAGCGATTGCAAACGCCACGATATGTGTTACATTGAACGGTACTTGCGAAGGAAAAATTTTGCGAAGAATTTAAAAAGTGTGTTTTCAAACGCAAATCGAAATACGAAAGGCTGTATTCAATCGCTTAACGTGAAATTCACGTCAGTGGTAGTTATTAGTAATATCTAACTGCCTTTTAAATGAGAAGTGATAATATTTATGTTTATAATTTTTTTTCGAATTTTTTTTCTGAGTACCCCTTATACCTACCGGGTCCCGTAGTCCACTTAATTACGCTTCAGATAGAAATATTAAAATATTTGGAGAACAGTTTGACGAGAGAGCAGCGAATTGGAAAGGCGATAACGTTCAACAAAGTCAATGATGTAGCTCGAGTTTGGTAGTGTTTCGTAAAAACCACGAGCCGGGAGATCCATATTTATGAACGATGAGGTCGCATTTTCCACGGAAGTTGCGCTGGATTCTAAAGGTCTCTGGGTCCAAATATTTTCAATTTTGTCGTATTTTGAGGACATAACTGATCTCAGAGAGGTGTGAGGCACTTGAGGTAAGTTAGTTTTCATGTTACTTTGGGGAGACCGGTACCAGAAACAACAACAAAAAAAATTAATGCACCCCTTAGGTTGAAAAGTTGCAGCGTAAATTTTTGTTACCGCTTTTTGCGTTCTCAAAGGTAAACTACAATACATCGATAAAACCCAACGAACTTGCAATGATGTATCATGTTTGAAACCGAGGTACAGTGGCAACCGTATTTAAGGTACAAGAATGTTGTGGAAAACTCCCTTCAACCCCCTTAAATAGACCAAAATGGGTGTGGCTCAGACTATGCTTGTCCCCTAAAATAGCCGATTCTTAAAAAGGCAACCAGTTCCAGGGACCACTTAATACTGGAGCTGATGTGATCTATATTGCATCTGTATTGCGCGAAGTTTTATGAAATTATATACTGCCGTTAACACAATATGAGCGCGTTTAAAGTAATTGTCTTTAATAGGTGGAGAAATTTGTTTGTTTAAAAACATTAGATTTCCATTTCCATTTCCAACCCCCCTAAGTGAGACTAAAGTCAGCAATTTACACTCCCAATGGAAACGAGGGTTAATAACAGATAAATTTACGTGCTGGTCATATTCGTTGGTTTAGTGCTTTTCACATCTTCATATCTTCACGACACCTGCAGCTAATTAAATTAAGTATGAAATAGTACTTGGTGGGGAAAAAGAAGCCATGGACAAGCGTTTTCATACGAACTGCAACTAGAAATAAAAAAATATATATATCCTATCTATGTGTGCGTGTATACTTATCAATCACAGAACGTGATAAGAATGTAGTAAGGATATCAATGATAAACTCCTGACTGCGGGTTATAGTTTTTCCCTTTTTTCACGTTTTGAAGGTCATCATCTGTAATCTACTCCTTAACAGAGGCACGGCAAAAATGGCTAATCATGCCACGAATTTTAGTGAGTATTTTTAAAAAGGTGGGTGAAACAATATTGGAAACACGATGGAAACACAATGTACGCTGCATTTTTTTTCCCGGCTGTTATATTTTTTTGACATTTTTGATAACGTGCTGCATTCAACAAAAAAACCGGAAGTGCGAGGACATTTCCCAGAGTGCATTGTGACGCTGCTTTCATTCCACGCTGTCAACCATGTTTTATGTTGGACACAAATGCAAGTGAAGGTAATTGTAAAGTCCTTTAGATCTGGCTTTTTCAATCGTACAGTCTTAATGCTTTTGTTGAAGTATTGATTATACAAGATCTATAATCCGTTTCATCCGCGTTCAGCACACTTCTTACCCTGTTTTCTGCTGTTTTAGTATTAAGTTCTCGATTCCTGCAAGTGAGACATCAAGTCATAAGTGGGCAATGAATCCAAATAGTAGATACAACGGACCGAATATCTTACTTGAGCTGAAACAAGCCCGCACAGATTTTCGTCAGGCTTGCCAGGGAGAAGAGCAATTAAAAAAATCACAGGTAAGCTTATAAAGAAACAATGATCATTTTTGTGAAGCAGAGTGAAAGTAAAATCGTAACGAACGGAACGAGAGAACTTTTAAAGAATATTTATATTAAGCATACATGTAGATGCTATAGTGGTATCTTGTAGAATTCTTACTTGGTATAGAACAACAATAACCTTTTGTACATGTATTTAAGCGACAGAGTACAACGATGAGACAAAACTGAGCAATTTCTGCCAATGATTGTCATTTTGCCGATTATTGAAAAAGATTATGTCATATTTTCTTCGATTTCATTTTCTGGTTTCATAATTCCGTTATTAATTTTTTTTTTATTCTAAGAATATTGAAGTACACAGGAAGCAGAAATATTTCTTCATTCGAATTGTGTTTATAGCAACACTGTCATAAACTTGGTCATGTCTCTGACTACTGTATTTTGTAAGGTTTCACTATAGCACCTGTAAGAACGTTAAAAAATTACCGAGGATTAGTTTCAAACCTCTTTTCTTCCATTTGCAACCTTTATACAGCATCAGTTTCACTTACTTGAACAATGCTTACAGAATGTAACTTACAGTTATCATTAATATCATCATCATTATTATTATTATTATTATTATTGATATTGTTATTGTTATTGTTATTGTTACTATTATGTAGGAGCATCTAATTTATCAGAGCTTGTTTGAATGAAGCCCTGACATTGTTAAGTTTTCTTCATGAGTGACCAGCTGTAGATACGTTGTTAGAAGCCCCTTGTAGAAGGGAGGGGAGGGGAAGGGAGGGGCAGGGAGGGGGGTTACTTGGGATAATCTTTGCTGGGTCTCTGCCACTACTAGCCTCTCAGAACCCCTACCCCATTATAGTGGCCATATTATAGACCCCATCTTAGTCACTTTAGAAAAAACATGATCCCAACTTAGTGACTGTCTGTTTATGCATCTACCTTATCACACCTTTTGACTAGGTCATCCAGAAATTAACTGACATGTTTGTTAAATTTAATGTGGTGCAAGTCTTCCTATTTTTAAACCCCTACATACCTAAATTTTCTGACCCCCAAAATCCTGAAAACGTGCGACCCCATCCTATAACTCTTAAATAAAAAAACATAAAAGTCAATCCAGTTGTGAAAATGCGACCCCATCCAGCAGCACATACCTGTTAGCGTACTTCTAGGAAGTAAACCACCTCCCCTCTCCTCCCCCCGGGCTGGAAGTCTGTGTAGCCTCTAAGGTTTTTTGTAAGGGCAAAAAAATGATAGAGGGTTTCCCTTGGGGGAACTCAAGTGAAGCGAATGTTATAGGGACATGTATAAGACCTATATTTATGGATCAGACATGAAACAGGGGTAACGAATTTTGAATTCCGTTTTATAAAATTTTAACTGTAAGCTACATCTCTTTGCTGAACTCGTAGTTTGTAGTATCCTGCATTGCATGTCGTAATTGAATTAATGTCTCATCACAGAAATGACAGAGTAAGCTAAGCTCTGAGCTGTCTAGCATATCCCTGTAGGATAGCAAGTAAAAACATTAATTTGTAACTATTTTATATTAGAAAATGAGAACTCAACATCCATTTTAATCTGTATAAATAATGAAAAATTGCTTCACTTTTTTAGGCTGAGAGACACATTTGGGCTCTCAAAGGACTGTACAAAGTAGTAACCGAAAGCGATCCGCCGGACACTGAAAACGAGAGTGAATTATCGGGCCTGGAGCAAACGGAAGAAGAGATAACAAAGCAAGCGAAAGCCTTCATAAAAGTAACGAAACTAAGAAGATCTGAGAATAGTTCTGGTTCTCGTTCAATAAGCAGGAAAAGAAAATTGCCCCAAAGTCACTCAAGATCAAGGACCCCAAAAAGGAGCAAGGAAGATAATACAGACAAGAGTCAATCGGAATCGTCAGAAAGTACAGAAAACAGCAAGGACGATAATACAGACAGCAGTCAATCGGAATCGTCAAAAAGTACAGAAAGCAACGACGAGGAAGATGAAGAGAAGGATGCAAAACCAAATAAAAGAAACAAATTTCGTTGCCCTCTTCGCGGCTGTGGCTCCAAAGTATATAAGCTCCCTCGTCATTTAAAGAATGTGCATGGTTGGAGTGCCGAAAGAGCCAGAAATGCTGTTAATCAATTTGACATGCGCCACGACCAACGAAACTCGAAGAAGCCGAAAGAAGTGAGGAATAAGAGAAGGAGGAAAGTCTGTTGCGAGTGTGGGCGCAAGCAAAGATATCTATCAAAACACTTACAGAAGCAGCACGGGTACATACAAGGCACAAAGAGGTATTGGAGGGCTCTTAAAGAATCCCGGCCTGTCTATCAGTCCAGTGCTTCTCTCGCTCAGAATTTTGTCGAGATGGAAGGTGACTCACCAGGTGAAGAAGCTACTGAAACAAGTAACCAGTTCAAGGAGATCAAAAAGATTGCTGCACCTATAGGACATGTGAATGACAACACAGGGACCTTGGGGGCAGCCAGTTCAACTTCGACTGTAGACAAAGTGATTGTTGTAGAATCGGCAAGTGATGGTGAAGACGACCTTGAATATTTAGAGGAGTGTGAAGAAAGCGATGATGCTGTGGAGGTCCAAACTGAAGCTTGTGATCAACAAAGTAAAAGAGTATTCGAAGCGTTCGAGAAATGGATCCTTAGCCCCGATGGGGGCGAAAAAGATGCAAGGCCAGCTGCGCTAGTGGTGCGACAAGTGCAGACAATACTGTCGATAATAGGAACACAAACCGTTGAAAGCTTGTTTGACAAGGCGCTAATTCGCGACAAGTTTTATCCAGAGTCGAGAGCGTCGCACAGGGCAGCAACCACAATCAGTTATCTTCATTCTTTGCGCAAGTTTTATACGTTCGCTACAACAGAGGATGACATCGAGCTTCCCCGAGGATGTGAAAAAACGGCAGACGCCCTCTTTAAAAAATGTGGGCAGTGGTGTAAAAGTCTTCGCAAAGAGGTTAAAGAGAGATTTTGGGAGAAACAAGAAGAAGATCTTGCACGTCTTATTACCCCAGAAAAAGTTCAAGAATTTGCTAAGTCAGAGTTTGCTCGTAATCAAGTCAAGGTCATTGGCGATTTGATAGACAAAGGCCAGAATTCTACACCTCTAGGCCAAATTGAGTACTGTGATTTGAGAAACTTCTTGTTCATACACCTGCTTTCCCAGAATGGGCATAGGAGCGGTGTCATAACGAACAGTACCCTAGATGAGTACAAGGAAATGAGCTGTGTCGATGAAACATACATGATTTCTGTTAAAGATCATAAAACATACAGTCAGCATGGCCCAGCAAATCTCTGCTTCGATGAAAGCCTCAAAAGTTGGTTGGACATTTACGTCGAGCACGCAAGGCAGCAAGTTGTGAAGGGCGGTGGATCCACTTGCTTGTTCTTAAACTGGAAAGGAGCGAAGATGCAGAGCAGCGATCTGTCATCAGCTATAACGAGCGCCTGGCGGAAGGGTGGTATGATTGATAAGGAAACACGTATCTCAGGAACACTAATGAGGAAGTCATGCACAACAGCAATTCGACAGTACAATAAAGAGGTCAAGGGTAATGTCGCCGCACATATGGCACACACTGAACGAACTGCAGATAAGCACTATCATCTCGTGCAAAAGCGCACAAACTCCGCTTTCGCTGCTAGGCAATTGACGGCCGTAATGCATGGAAGGCCGAGTTCTCCTGCTGTACCATCACGTAGCAAAAATAATGAAATCGAGCAAGTTAATATGAGAAAAGATGATTTTGATTCACCTCCTGAAGGAAAAGAGGATGGTGATCTTGATGCGGTACCTGTACCTCCGGTCCGCCAGACCTGGACAAAGGAAGAGGAAAGAGCAATAAAAGAAACCTTCGCAGATAATATCAGCCGCCAATCAATTACGTTACGGGAAGTCCTTGCTCTTAAGCGCACAAATCCACTGCTCGTGGACTGTGAAAACAAAAGACTGTTGGACAAAGTGAGAGCATTGTACAGGTTCAAGAAATCTCAGGGTTCTCTTTTTGAAGACGTGGAGGCCAGCGATTGTAATGACAATGCAAGCGACTCTAACTCAATTATAAGTCCGACTACAACTCAAGGAAAATTGAGAGTTTTTGAAGAAGAGGAGGTGATGGTCTTTTCAAACCTTTTTAAGGACTTGATTCAAGGCGGTCAAAAGATTGAATCAAAAGATGTTGTACAGCGATTGAACGAGAGCGGCCATAAAGACATCATACAAAAATACTCTAAGCAGAAAGTTACTGACAAGATCAGAGGTCTTCGTGCAACTCACATAAGGCAGTGGAGAAAGTAAAGGAGAGCATTCCTGATTTCATGGTGAACGATCCGAAGAAAATAAATTAAAGAAAAACTTATTTTAATAATTGAAAGACAGCAGTTGTCTCGTACAAAATGCTTTAGTTTCTGTCTTCTTGTTTTTTTTTTTGCGGATCATCTGCATGATTTCTGCCATGTTACTACTTCAAAAGGAAGAGATAGTTAAATTGATACTTTTTGCACAGGTTCAAAAATTGTCAGGGTTCTCGTCTTATTTACCATTATCTTGTAACTTATGGCGCATAGCCACCGTTCTATACATGCATGTTGAGTTTTTATATTTTATTATGCCCATAAAAAAACGGGGCCAAGCTAAAGGTTTAAGGTATTCGCAGAAATCTTCGTTACCTTTTTTGTGCGTCCGGCGCATGATACCTGTTGAGTTTCACTTAGCTAGGAGTTCTGTTTTGTTCTGTTGCCGACTCAGGCAATAGTTCAATAGGCCACTTCCGAAGTTCCCTGGACCTTTGTATCAGAACGAGGGTAAATGCTCAGGCACTGATATAGAAATGATTTTTCATTCTTATGCAAATAAAACTCACTTTCACAAAAAAGGTTGTGCACTTAGCCTCATTTTGAAAGTGAGGACTTTTGGAACTCAGAAGTGGCCTATAGGTTTAGGATGTTTTGTGGATTGATCACCTTGAAATTTTTAGAATGGTACTACCTCGTTAATCGATTTTTTGGTCATGTTTAGTTTTGTAACTTGTGGTGTCCTACCGTCGTTTATGTATACGAACAATCTGTTGCGCACGGATTTATAAGTATCAAAAACCAGTTTGATGTTACTTTTTGCGCAGGAGTGGTTTTCGATAAATTGAAACGTTAAAACTCGTTTTTCGTCAAACACAACAAAGGAGATCGTTGGAAACCAATGTAAACATAACAGAAACAAGCGGAAACAGCAAACGCAGAATGAAGATATGTTGTACATTTTTGTAACTACGATGAAATCATACAGTGCCAATACATATATAAATTACTTTTAATGTTCAACCGGAAGCCACTCTAGTGCATTTTCATATTTTTTGTCCGAAAATTCTACAATTTAACTACCCTAGTACACTGTAGTAGATTTCGTTTACACAGACGGTGGCCAAAACAATAAATTTGCTATTGAAAGCCACTCTAACCCATTTTCCTATTTTTCTCAAATGCTGTTCTCATTGCATTGTTTCAAGGAAAAAATAACTGAAATAAAGGATAATTTTTGTTATACACTGTCCTCATAGACTGTAATTACACTTCATTTTATAACGTAATAACTTTTCCTGGTCTTCTCTCATTTTGATCGTATTGTTCCCAAAGGCTGCTGAGTGATGGTCTCACAGTAACATCTATTCAGACGTTTTGTACAACGTGTGTTATTCAAGTGCAATAGAACTCTGTCAAAAACAGATAGAATGAATAAAATAGGGATGGTAAAGATAGTACAATGACGTAGTCCTTAAGTCCACACAAAAAGTCGCTGAGTCCACAAAAAAAGACGCTGAGTCCACAAAAGGTCCTCAAGTCCACTTTGCCCAAGTCCCAAAGTCAACTGCCAAGTCCCAAAGTCAACACCATGGTCCTTAAGTCCACATGTTCGAGTCGCCGAGTCCACAAAAAAGGGTCCAAAGTCCACCATCAATCTAATCATCATCGTATTCGTCATCGTCATCGTCATGATCGTCGTCGTCGTCATCGTCGTCGTCATCATCATCATCATCATCATCATCGTCATCATCATCGTCGTCGTCATCATCATCATCATCATCATCGTCATCATCATCGTCGTCGTCATCATCATCATCATCATCATCGTCGTCGTCATCATCATCATCGTCATCATCATCATCATCATCATCGTCGTCGTCATCATTGTTGTCGTTGTCGTCGTCGTCGTCATCATCGTCATCGTCGTCATCATCATCATCATCATCATCGTCGTCATCATTGTTGTCGTTGTCGTCGTCGTCGTCATCATCATCATCATCGTCATCGTCATCGTCATCATCATCGTCGTCGTCATCATCATCATCATCATCATCGTCATCGTCATCAAGTTTTGGTTATTGTCATCATCATCATCATCACCATTATCAAGTTATTACATTACCAAAAAATCTATGAGTTGCATGGAAGACCTCACAGAAGTTCCAAGTTATAGAGAATCCTTAATTGAGTCACTTACAAAGTCCACGAGTCGTTTCCACAGACTAGAGGATGCTCATCGGAATCAAGAATCCAAACACCTAAACGGGACAATGATAACCAAACGTTTAACGTTTCGACGAATACTAACTAAGGGGGATAAACTGAATTTTAACTTCGCTGGAGCTATAAGGCATTAAATGTTATTGTGGCTATCGGTAAGTTTGAAATGACAGACGCCGATAAAAAACAATGTGGAGAAAACATCCAAAGTACAGGAGGAAGACTAGCCAGCTAAATCTTTACTACTATTAATAGGTGACTGAAAAGAGCTAATCAGTTCAGAGACCCCTCTCAAAAAGACTTAAGTGTGTCGTGTTTCCTTCAAGGAGCTCGGAGTTTCCGATAGGCTTTCCTTTTGTTGATGCTTTTAAAAGTAACGTTCATATCTCATGCGATGATCTAAAATTGTAACATGATTCTTTCCGCAGTTTACAAGAATTTCTTTCATCAATAGTCTTTTCCTGACAAATCGAACCATATTTGAATCCGGGAACTTGTAAAGACTTGAGTTCGTGTTCTATGCCACTAGCGGTGGATATGTGGACTGTGGAAAATATATGAAATGTCATGTATTTGATACGTGGAAATGAAGTAAATTCGTATATAAGGGAACAGTTAATACAACTGCAAAGAAGCTGATATGCCACATACTAGGCAAACCAAGCAGTCGTCGATACTGCGCGCGGCTCCCAAAAAATATGATTTAGGAGATTCATAAAAATAACTCACTATAGAAATATCAGATTTCGGAATAGATGAATGGTTTCTTACTAGAATTATTCGCGTATTCTTCATAGGGAATCTTGAGATTCGAAGGCATTGGCTCTGCGCATTTATTTCTCAACACTCCCACGAACAACTGCATGCCAACAAGCGCGAATATACAAATAAAGAACATGGTAAGAATGAGAACATCCCATAACATCTTTATAGAGGACAGAAGCGTGTTGACCATCATCCGTAGACCTAGAAAAACAGAAAAAAAAAAGGAAAAAGAGAGAGAATAAAGAGATAATTCGAATGTGGTTCAGCGTAGTCTATTGTCTGTTACCACAATATTCAAAGTCAAAGAATAAATCGGATTGGTTTATTTTCCAAAATGAAGGTTCCTAATTGGCTATTAAAAGTGCGTGACACATTAGGGATCTTAAGCCCACGACGGCAACGGCAACGAGAACGTCTTCGTTAAATGTGAATTCACGTTATTGTAATCGTTTTGCGACTATTCCACGAATTTTAACGTGACAAAAGTGCGGCAAATCCTTAAGAACGAAACTAATATGAAGGGCCCTCAATTTAGGGGAGAAAATGGAAATTTATCCTCAAGCGCTGACGTTCTGTGCTCCCTAAAACCTCAATTTTGGTCATTTGTTGTTGTTTTTCTGACGACAGCAAAGAATTAGACAACAATGAAAAGATGCACGTGCAGAGAGTGCAAAGCTATTGCTTTTGCTCACTAGATATGCAAATTTGTGACATTCTTGTTGCCGTTGCCGTTGCTAAGGCTCCTTAGGGAGCAACTGCAACGAGGACGTCGTCGTTGAATGTAAATTCGCGTTATTGTAATCGCTTCGCGACTATTCCAAGCATTTTAACGTCGCAAATCCTCAAGAACTAAACTAGAATGAACGACGCTCAATTTAGTGGAGAAAATGCCAGCGCTCAAGCGCTGGCGTTTTCTCCAAAGCCCGGGCTACACGTTGTAACGTCGTCAGAAGAACACGTCCCAACATCGCGATAAGAACGCTTCTAACAATGTTGGATACGCATATAACATTGTTAGAAACACGTCACTTAAATCACGCAACCTAATGATGAAACTGATGATACTGCTACACGCTTCAACATTTGTTGTATGTTGGAGAAAATTTTTCATTCTTCCAACAAAAAATGATGAACAAACGTCATCAAACATGCATGTCACACGTTCTAACATTGTTGATCCAACAAATGTGTTATAACAATGTTTGAACGTGTAGCCGGGGCTTAAAACCTCAAATTTGGTCATTTCATGTTGTTGTTTTGCTGACGACGGCAACGAAATAGACAAAACTGAAAAGATGCACTTGCAGAGCGTGCAAAGCTATTTCTCTTGCTCGCTAAATATGCAAATTTGAGACGTTCTCGTTGCCGTCGCCGTTGTCGTTGCTAAAGCTCCCTCCCTACGCGAGCAGCGTTGTCCAGACTCTTATCGACAACGGCAAATTAGCCAATCAGATTGCGAGATTGTCAGCAATTGTGGTAAAATTTTACCAATTCAAGTCCTCAATGAAGTGACTGTAAAGATATGTAGCAACACAGGGCCACACCTTCTACCTCTGCAATCGGTGCCGTAGGCCGAGTTAGTCGATCTCACACTGATTCGAGGGTCTTTTTCCGGAAATTCCGGTCTTCCCCTCTTGTCAACATCGACTTCCAGCCAATTAGCAACTATTCACCGAAGTGGAGGTGGCTAGTGGTGGATATTTACCAAGCCGCGAAGCGACGAGGTCAATATCCAACAATGAGGTGAATAGTTGTTTTAGTATATACTAAAACAGTGAGATAAGATAGCACAAAAAGATGATTTTAACTCACTTATTCCTGCAAAGACTACGACATTTTCGGGCGCAAATTCTGCGCAAATTGATCGCAGGTGAATAGCAAAGGATATCCGGAGTATAGAGATGTAAGGAATAATAAAGAAACATAAATGTATTGGTCTATGAACGCAGGGCAATTATTAGAAAAAAACCTCTTAAACCCTTCGATAATTCGGTGGTACACTGCCTTAAAATGAGTCGATGATAACCGAGATCATCATCGACAGCCTAACTCCTTGAGTAATCCGGAACGGTGATTTGAATCTGGTCGGAGCACGCCATGGAAATTACTCAAACGCCTAATCATTGGATCAAGGCATCTTAAGGGGAAAAGGATGTCGTTAACCAAAGACTGTGAACCAACCTTTCACAGCTGATATCGTGCGAAGAGCTCTAAACACCCGGAATGTCCTGATTCCAGAAAGATTTGCTATTTCGCCAGGAGCTAAGGTTATGTACCTTGAAGAGAAAAAAAATATTTCCCTTAAAACCACGACAATGAGGTATCTGATATACATGGGCGGATCCTACAGTCATCTATCTTTATTTATTTATTTATTGATTTACCGATTTAGTGTAACAAACGTAGTTACACATAGCGGCTAAACAAAAGGACACGAAGTACCGCACAAGATTAAGCCACCCACCCCACCCTCGATGAACAAGAGAAGAGAGGTCCCCTAAAAGAAATCTAACGAGCGCTCAGGGTTAATGATTTTTCCTACGACATTTGGACAAACAATCCTATATGAAGGTATGTTGTCTTGGTCAAGGACTAATCTCTCAAACAAGAAGACCTTACGTTTACCCTTAAAAGAACTGAGACAAGAAATGAGCTTAATATTATTATTAGGTAAAGCATTACAGTTATTAACTATACGTATGAAATAGGTATCTCTTAAATTAGACGTTGTAGGAATGCAGTTTTTCTCGTTCTCTCAGGAAGAAGAAGAAGAAGAAGAAGAAGAAGAAGAAGAAGCTGATATCGATGTCTAATAAATTACCCATCAAACCAAAGCGGTGCACCCGATTGACGAATAACAAACCATCTTATGAACGGTTATGTCCCCTGAGAAAAGCTGGCAGGTTAGAGTTCATGAACCTTTAAGTGCTGCGTGTTGCCTCATTGACCACAAACATGGATAACTTACCCCAGTATGACAACTACAAAATCCAACCAATTCCAAGGATCCCGCAAATAAGCGTATTTGTGGAGAACAAATCCCTTTGCTATTATTTTGAGAATCATTTCTCCAGTATAAATTGCAGCAAACACATATCTGTTGAAAACAAGCGACAAAAAATTTGTAGTTAACCTGTTTTAATGAGTTATAAATATTTATGACATTTACGTCCCGTTTCTCGAAACTCCCGATAACTTTTCGGGCCCGAAAAGCCAATTAGGAGACTGTCACCTGCTTGTTTTCATAAACTAGTCTTTTAACATGTTTTCAAGACTATAAAAAAGAAAAATAATTGTGAAGTTTTGTGACTTAAAACCTTACCGTTCTTAAGATACAGAGGGAATTGTGACATCCGAAAAAGGCCTGGAAAGTTACGGGACGTTCGAGAAACGGGCACCAGGGGCCAGTTGGTCAAAAGGCAATTAACACTAAACCTTGATTAAATACCAACCCAGGTGTGAATTTTGGCTGTCAAAAAAGCAGTAATATTGTAATTTTTATGCCGAAGGAAAGCCAAAGTCTAATTCAAAATTGAAAACTAAACATATTGGGGAAACTCCTTGTTGATCATCTTCTTATTCCAAAATGGCCGCCATTTTAGTATTCTTTATTTTCCTTGCAAATTGTCCCTTTTGGCCTCGCTTTCAAACGTAAAATTCAAAAGAAAATCTAACCTTGAACGAGGCCAAAAGGGCCAATTTGCAATCAAACAAAAGAATACTAAAATGGCGGCCATTTTGGAATAAGGTGTATAGCCTGTGATTTGTTTCCAGTAACCCAGGATTTGCTTGATCGAGATTAGAAAAAACTGGGCCCTGCAGGTGATGAGTTTGACAAAGTACTTCTTCTCACAACCTCGAAATGTCGTCAGACTTTGTTCGACCGCCTTCCAAGATTTCACTGGTGTGACCTCTAGTTTAATCATGGCTTCAGAAACGTAAAATTTATACTTACTCAGGTTCCTCCGGAGGATTCGTCAATGCTAAAAAAACGCAGTTTATAAAAATAGTTAAAAGAACAAAAACTTCAAAATATCTAAAGAAAGTTAAGGAATCTTGTGTAAGTCATAAGAAAATCTTAAAATTCACCTTATACACGTATCACCTTTCTCTCACATGCCACTCAGTGAAGTGTCCGAAAATGTGACTTACTTGAACTGATTTATTTTACACTATCAATATGTCATATGCAAATGACCTCTGGCAAGGTCCCTTTAAAACAACATCCCGAACTTTATACAGAGCAAGGATGAGTGAGCTCATTCGGTAAAATCCCCATATCTCCATCTTTTGTTTTCCTTTCTCTTTTTTTGTACGGAAGACTGATATTTGTTCATAAACATTGTTGATTTCCTAGCGGGATCGTTTTAATGAATATACAGAGACATGGCTTTGAATTTTTATTCTTTTTGTTAGTTATCGTTTGGGTGTCCACCTCAATTAGCACTTCGCTACTACTGAAAGAATTCGATAATGTAACAAACACCACTGAAAAGCGTACAGAATGAATAATAACTAAATTCCGTAATATAGGTGAAGTTGTTGTTGTTCTTATTATTGTCATGCAGTTATAATTATTTGTGTTGTTGAGTGTTTCCATTTCGTTTTGTCTTCCATAAACTAAATGAGTGACAGCTCCTGTATCTCCATGGTATGTTCTACTTTCTCTTCTCTTGTTTTTTGTCCCTTTGTGTAAAAGGATACTGATTTGTCGTTATGTACATCGCAAACTTTCTAACAGGATGATTTTGACCAAATAAATACAAAGACTTGGCTTTGTTAAGGACGTGCACACGAGGTTTTCCAAAGTGGCTTGTGATCACGACAAATGTCTGGAAAAAATTAAAACATGTCATAAATGAATAATTACTGTTCCTTCCTGTTTTTGACCCAAGTAACCGGAAAGTTTTTTGGTTGTGTGGACGCAAAAAAAGATCGTAGAAGAGATCCCTCCAGACCCATGTAACCTTGAAAGAGAATAAAGTTCGTTTTGATTTCTATGGTGTATTTCACGACTTTGAAATTTGTTTTAAAAAACTGGTCCGTTATGCTTTTGATAAATGGAGGATATTACATGGCCGCGCGGGGATACGAATTTTATCTTCGAGTGCTGAAAGTATCTCTCACGAGTGAGCGAAGCGAACGAGTGAGAGATACTTTCAGCACGAGAACAACTTGTTTTATTCATTTTCGAAATGATGAAAAATTGTTCACCAACCACTAAAACACGCATGTCGTGTAACATGAAACAAGATATGAAAGTTATGAAAAACAAATCATGATAATGAAAATTTGCAATAAAAATGTTAACGTAGTAGAGAAGAATTATATTAAAGCACAAAAGTATCGTACAATGAAGAGGAAGCTCGCGTTTTATTGGCTAATCGTGTTCGTTACCATGACGACAGCTATATCCTCACATGTGAAGATAAAAATGATACTTTCACTGCGCGCGGTGAAGATATGATTTTTTAGTAATAGGAGAAATCCTGGTATTTCATCAATATCTATATAATAAAGGTACATATTCAGCTCTCGAATGTGTTTTTAGAAAATTCAAAGAGCTTTTACTAATTTTCAACTGTCGTGTACAACAAAGACGGGCTCCGCAATGAGCGAAAAATTGTTTTTCACGCACTAAGCAATTCTGCATGTACGTTTTAATCGTTGTAGGTTTATTTGATGCCCTCTGCAAAATAATGTTTTCATGACCAAAATTCGCGGTTTGTTTTGTGGACAACGTAAACACACGACGGATGAATTTTTCCTTCTCCCTCGAGCCATTAACCCCGTCTTACGTTTTTTTCAATTTTGGATATCAGACTCACAATTAAAGTATTTTTAAGAATCACCATCGTTACTACTAAGTGACAGGAAGAAGAAGAATTCATGCTTTGACAGTCGTCTATGACTTTGGTGAAAGATCGAGGACCAGCAATATGCCGAGCGCGTTTTCGAACGAGACTGAAAAATAAAAACCACGGGCCAAATTATGTATTCTGTATAGCGTGTCTTATGCGGAAAAAACATCTGCATCGTTTTTGCCGAATACGCGCAAAGTAAAGTAATTCCAAAACACGACTTTGGGAAAGGATTCGTTTGTTTTGGCACTTAAATCATGAGAGAATTTAGTAAAAAGGGAAGAATATACATATTTTTAAAAATCACCGAAGGTTATTTTAACCCGTGTTTTTGTCGATTGTCACATCCATCGTACTTTTCAAAGAGATGTTTCAGTTTTAGCAAAATTACGTACCCCAATGTTGAGTAGACCTGCAGCGATGCCCGGTAAGAGCCCGCAGCTCTTACTTAAATGCCCTGAGACAGTTAAGACACATTTTATCAGTTTGTAGTGTGATACTTGCGTTTTTAGAATCCTTATCAAAAGTGTTAGGACACGGTCTAAAATTCGTCTCCCGAACACACGCCGCAGACACACCAGACCGTTAGCTTACATCCACCATACAATATTAACCTTTTAGATGAAGCACACCATCCTATCAAGTCAACATTGAATGCCAGGAGTTGCTAGATTGTTAAACCCGGAATGCCAGCATATGCAGAACACTGTAACCTCTAAGGTGTCTCGATGTCTGTTGACGAAGATTGCAAATTTGGAAGAACTATTTTTCTTGATAAAATTAAATGGATATGATGATGATATGAGATGAGTTTGGAGCTGCCGGTCAATTGTGATTTCGTGAGAAATTTATGATCTTCCACTTATTGGAAAATAAAAAAGCTGACTAATCGTGTAGAATGATGCTTTCCTTTTGCAAAATAAACATTACCTCTGCAGTTAATTCATTACACAGCACAGGCGACTTCAGTTCTCTGTTAAAAAGAAACTGTTCACAGTTTTGAAAGTACAAACCATCTCAATGTGGTCAAAATATTGAAAAGAAGCTGAAACTGTCGGACGCTACTTTCAGTCGAATACACAATATCTGTGTCGCCATTAATTCAGACCTCGAAGAAAACAAAGTCAGTTATAGACGGGATGAACTTTGGCTATCAATTTTCAACGTGGATTACTGATGACTCAGCCGAGAGGTTGGATAAACCAGTTTTTTGTCGTTCGTGCGGCAGCACACACAATTGCCTAACTTGTTTATTTTCCCAGTGTCACAGCCGTAATTTTCTCTCAATGAATAGTTGAAAATAATCTACAAATTCGGCGGTTTGATCGCATCATGCCGTATTACACGATATTTTCTGGTATTATTTATATTTATCCACTTGACCAGGAAAATAATTCGCTGACATCTTCGCCTAACCAAAATGAAATTTTTTTAGCAGTTTTCAGTCCGTTGCTCAAGGATTCATAGGAGTTTTAAAGTCGCGATCGAGATCAATTTTCCAACTAGTGTTGAACCAAAAAAATCAGAACTCGCCGCAAAACCTATCTCTTATCGACGTTAGAAATAACTTATGCTCGCGAAGAGCTGTGACAAGGATATGAAGATTTTATCATTTCTCATCTTACCTCAGACAGGCTTATTTTCTCTACGAAAGCTTCAAATTTAGAGTTAATAACCTCCATTCGTTGAATTTTGAAGAAATATTGCCTCAAATACGGCTTCAACAAAATAATTATATTTTTCCTTTCCAATGTAATCAAGCATCGAAATAATCCGGACAGTTTTCAATATTCCGAACAGCTCAACCACAGATTATTTCTGATAATGTTAGATTGACCAGGTGTTAAGAGTTTTTACCACTCGCCCTAAAACAAAAGCTCCAGTTGGGATTGTGGGGATTAATGCTGAATTATTAACTGTCCTTGTTGTTCGGCCAATTACAAGCGCACCCGGAAAAGTTTCCAGAATATGGGATTGTTTAGCTTAATTGAGGTTCGATTATCAGTGCGAAAAGTATTCAGCAAAAGCGGTTTCAAAACGTCTTTTGTGTGTAGCTTTGAAGAAGAAACGGATCTAGTACACTTAAAGAAAGAGATCAGGGTTACCGGTTCAATCTTGAGGAAAACAGTCACAGAGATGTGGCAAAAGTGATTGGTATTACTATGGTAACATGACGGAATTCATGTTTTGAAGTACAATGACAGCGAAACTCCAATTTGATTTTGATTGAAGATTTTTATTGCAAACTTTGTTTCTCTGAAGATAAGAATCTTTCTGGCTAACCACAGAATTCTCGGATCAAATTATCGGATTGAATTATTCAAGCGAGCGGGAGGCATGGCAAAGAAGCCTATAAAACTAAAATGTCAAATGAAGACAAAAATTAATTTAAGAATTTCATATAAACGCCAGATTAAAAACCTAACCCTTAAAAATTTTGCACAGAAGGAAAAAAAACCACGATTTCAATCTATTGGGTTGAGGCCGGTTTCAAAGGAATTACTGTCATAGCTCATTCTAAAGAGGAATACCAGGGAAATATACACGTCAATCCAGCCAGAAAGGCTTTAGAATTTAAAATCAAGGTTAACAGTTAATTCTTATTAACTTCCTAGTTAAGAAAAATTAATTCCCAAGCGAATGACGCAGACAACTTGAAAACAAGATTGATGTCTTGAGCCCGGAAATAGTGCAATCTCGACCCCAGACCTCTTCTCTTGAATGAGGGAGAGAAAAGCTCTGGGGAACCCTGAAACAAAGTGTGTTCTTATTGGTTTTCGTGAAGAACAATCAAAAGAGTCTCTAATTGGTGCATTCATGTTAGCACGAGGAGTGAGCAGGCGCCGTAATGCTCAAATAGCCAATTTTTGGCTATAAGAACAGTATGGCGCATGAGTTCTCCTACACAGAGTTTCCTAGAGCCTCGGGTCGACCTCGAGGCTCTGGTGACGAGAATGGGAAATAGTGGCACTTGAAAGCAATTTTGCACACGCGCATGCGCACTTAGGAATACATACAGAAGCCAATCAACAACCTTCATTTTTGTCCTCGCAGGAAGGGGTTTTTAAGTCAGCTCCGAACATTCATGCTCTGGACAGTTCCGAAACATGGGCAGTATTTTTAGAAACTGCATTGGCAAAGACCATGCTTCAAAATTCTGAGACTACATATTATAGCCGGCCTTGAGGACGAGAATGACCAGCCTCACACACAGGCTTTCTCGTTTTTTTTACCCTAAAAAGAAAAGACAGAAAGCCTAAGTTCGAGATGAGCGGCCTCCATTTGCATTTGTTCATCTAATTTGCAAAATCAACCCTTCTGCTGTCTTCTTCATAGGCTCATTTGAACGCAACTACAGAATAGTAAAACGGCAGCTATTTAAGAGAAGGCATGCGCGGTCTAGTACTGAATAAATAAATAAATAAATAAATAAATAAATAAATAAATGATTAAAGAAACAAATGAATGAAAATAGGCCGCCCGAGCCTTGGAACTACAGCGACATGCAAGCTCCCCTCACACAAAGACAAAATATTCTTTGATCGTAGGGAACTTTCGTAATCGCTATTGCGTACGACGATGGGAGAACGCAACCTAAACTTGACTCACGAGCACGAGCATTTAGTAGACAGTCTCGATTTTTGGGCGCGGGCGGGCAAGGTTCCGAAAACGGAAATACGTCACGGAGCTTAGCTTTGATCTGGTCCTAAGGACAAAAGTGACTCTCTAGTATTGCCCCCTCGAACGTGTTTTTAGTCGTAACTTACATTCAAATAACAAAGGAAAGGAGGGATGAGACATGATTCTGCTTGGTAAATTCAGTATCAGTTCAATTCTGAAGTCAAAATTATGTTCCTTAAAAAGGCTGTGGGTGTAATACAACAAAGCCTAATGAGCGAGATGTTTAATATTCTTTAAAGACGAACAAAAACCTCGATAAGGTAAGTAGAGCCATGCCAGATGTGGGTAGACGGTCCGCTAGAGAACAAATAACTCACATTTATAACCTTTTTAGTCATTTCTAATCAATTCCCACCTATATAAGGTACGGAAACTCTAATTCCATAAGTTAGTTTTAAGTAAAAAATCTATTGCTCGTCACGCAACGCTCCGTCACAGCTCGCAAAATCCCTGCTTGGGACACTTTGGGCTAGTCTGAGGGTTAGTTTGCTTTCACGCTGGTTCAAACCACTTGCCAAAAAAAGAGGTAACGAATAATGGTAGAAAAAGGTAAAGCCGTTCTCAGGCCAATTGGCCCACGCGCCCGGAGCTTATCCCGGATTCTGTAGCATGAAGCGACTGAGAGTATCTTTACTTCCCCCTGGATGGGATGCTAGTCCATCGCAGGGTTATCCCCCAGAAGTAAGTGTTTCTAGTACCCATTTATACACCTGGGTGGAGAGAGAGGATTCTTTCATTGCGTGTTTATGGTCCATAGACACGCAAAAAAACAAACAAGGCCAATATCCAGCCATCTTGACAGAACAAGCTTGGTCAATAAAGGATTTATTGTATGGGATAAAACACCAAAAAATGATCTCTGATCTTGCAGGACCAAGAGAGACTTGAATCCCGAGCGGGCAAGACAGCTCCATCTTGCCCGCTCGGGTAGCCAAGCACAGCGCGGGATTTAGTTCATCTTGCCCGCTCACGGAGCTAGTCATGTAATAATATACACTTAATGTATGGTCCCGAGGGAAACAATTAGTTTTGTTTTCCCGAGAGTCCTCATATTTCCCGAGACGAGTGGAGAGAAACATCAGGACTCGAGGGAAAACAAAACTAATTAGTTTCCCGAGGGACCAGACATTAAGTGCTTTGTTATATATTTAGACTTTTCCTGCAACAATCGAAGCAAAACATACAGAGCGGGCAACAACTGCGGAATTGTATCCAGGTCGAGATACATTTGAATTTGATCAGGACCACGTGACCAAGAATCAACCAATCACAGTGCTCGTTTTGTTGAGCGAAGGTCTACGTATATAACAACAGTTGATATTTCCTTGACTTCGTTTCATTGGCCCTGAAAAGTCCTTAAAAGAAGCCGTCAATTAAGTATACGTATGTAGGTAAAAAGGCGACAGTTTTAGAAACAAGATTCGGTTGACGGACCATCCGATGAACCATGAAATATTAAATCAAAAAATGGGTGAACTTAAAACAGTCAAACATCGCTGAATACATTTTACAGACCATAGTTACAGACATACGACTTGTTAATTATGAATGACATCAAGTATGAATGACATCTTTACACATATGTGTAAAACTATGCTGATATTTAAGGATCTTGACAAAACTAAAAGTAAAGTCGGGCTCAATAAATTCAATTGCTTTCCTCTCATGTGAATGAGGAGATTTTATAGCCAATGACGACACGGAAACGATCGGAAAAATCCGGGTGCCGATTACAAGTTCACCGAACTTTTGCAGCCGGATTGTTAACACAATATGACGGGACCGTTTTACGCCTACTAGCAATGATTGGTGTTCGAGTTTAAATAGCAGTCGATCAGTTTGGTTTTGAAATCTGCTTAAATTGTATCGATTTATTTTGTCTTAGTTAATCAGAACAAACAACTGAACAAATTAACGCGACTCACAATGATTTTCGCTTGACTGAGATCGACTTGAGATAGTAGTTTGTTGAATACTGATTTGTTGAATCTATTCATTGTTGCTTTCTAGAGTATATTTTAAGTTAAGAAATCGGTATACGGTCGCCACAAACTGATTATTTTATATACGATGTTTATTGTATGCGTGAGTATATATTGATCATCGGTAGGTTATAAGGAGGAAGTATAGTTAAATAATTTGCCGACTTCGTGTACTTTGAACAGATCACTGAAAAGACAAACTGTTCTCCCCCATGTTTTTGATTGAATCTCACTTCCTTCATTAATATAGTTATTGGGCATAAATTGGCAATAAAAGCTCTTGCGAGTAATTGGGAACAATATGAAACTTTAGAAAAGAGGTTGCAAGTAGACTTAAAGAAACTGCATGTATGGCGCGCCAACTCTTGTTGGCAGTTATTGAAGTCGGAACGAATCGACCGTTAGATCGCTTGAATCAGGTCGACGTAAAAAAATGGACAATGAGGGTAGGAATTACTCCAGCATTATTCTTTATCCTCACAATGTTCAAAACTGAGCAAATCTTGAACAACTCTGCTTGGTAAAGCGAAGAGGATAAACCGATTCGAGTCGATCCTGTCCGACTTTTGTGTATTTACCTATATAACCAATCTCAAATTGCTCTTCATAGGAAATGAACTAAAAAATGCCCTTGAATGACTTGAACGTTGGAGATTTAGCAAAGTAATTTAAGTCATAATGGATAATCTAAATAATTATATAGCAAACGAAAACATTTCAATTAAGTTGCTAAACAACATACCCCGGCCGCATCAACAAAGCCATCTCCTGTTGGATGGTTGATGTATCTTGGTCGCTCAGGGCATAGTTTACGTATCATTTCCTTGAAGAAACTTTTGATTCCTTATTTCTGATGGTTGTTGGTGGCGCTTGCAACTCGATCCGTCCTTCACTGGGCACAACTCGCATAATTAATTAAACTGACTTCTTTGACTAACTTTGACGTCTTCGGTTACTTGGCGTCTTGAAGTGGCTCCATTGAATTCCTGAATAAAACAAAGCATTTTAGTCGTGCTTGATCGAGCGTAATTGGGAAAAAATGTTTACCTCGGTAATAGAATTATACTTGAATAGTTTGCTGAATTTTCGTCGTAGCCGGGAATTTCAGAAAATGTGTATACGACAGTTTTTTGCGAATTTTTACACTTTTTACATGACAAGTATTATTTTACCTGTCCCATATAAATTTTCAACATCTATGCCAGTTGTTATAGCAGCTTAAGACAAGTAGACTATAACTGCCATCTAATCTTCTTTTGCAAAAAAAAATTATTCCATCCGATGTCACCTTTTGTTAGCTTTGAAATGAAGTGATTGCCAGCTGATGTACTTTAAATAATTGCAACCAATGTAATCGACTTCCTTCAAACATTTTCGGCGCAATATATAGAAGTGGACTCCTTCGTAAAGCTCATCATGACTTGATTTTGTGTAAAATTGTACGTTTCGGATGATTCTGTCCGTGAGGACATTTCCCTTGGGTAAAAAAATCCATTGGCTGAAACTATTGTCGGAAACTCAACACTGAGAGAGAAATGCAGAACGGAACAAAGTTGAACTCCAAATGCACGAACAAATGTGTGTATAGATAAAAGGTTTTGCTTTTCAGTTTTTGAACAAATGGCCATATACTCCTTGATAGCCACTCAGTCACCTTCTGCCCCATGGGGGGGGGGGGGGGGGGGGAGGACTCCCATATAAAATGGACGGGGGTGCTCATCGTACCTTTCTGGGGTTAAAAGAGCGGTTTTGGTACCCTGTAGGGTGTTCAGCCTCAAAAGGTCCACAGCGGGAGATTTAGTGGTTCCCTTTAGGGTATTGAGCTGAAAAATTATGACAGGAGACATTTGACAATTAAATAATTTTTTTGGTCTTTGCCTGTCTTTCTTTTTTTTTATTAAGAAGTCTAAAAAAGTGATATGATCCGCCATGTTAGCAACAGTTAACAAAGAAATTACCGAAAATATTTTCGTAAAAGTTGTGTTACAAACGAAAGCTTGAAAGTGCCGTTCGAGTTGTCAGTTCAATATTTGTCATCGAAGTTGTTGAAAATCTGACATCAGAGTTGTATAAATCCGACAAACCAGTAGTTTTTCATTTGATATCCGAGTTGCAAAAATCGTAGTGATGCCTGAAAGACGAAAAATAATTGGTAAAACTCACGGCATCACCCGGAAGGGGGGGGGGGGGGGGGAGTTTGTCTCTGCCCAGGGCACTCACCAGACTTCCAGACTTTTGAACAAATCTCCTTTTCAAAAGACAAAAAGTAACTATGAATCATAATGACTTTGTCATATTTGCTCTCAGTTTGATTCGGAAAACGCCGGAAAAGACAGTGCGACGCCACGATACCGAGCCAACAGTCGCGAGGAGAATCTTCCAGGCTTTTTTAGAGCGATAACTTGTTGGCCCCATCGCACAACACCAAGCAAATACACTTATGTCCCGGTTTGACCCTAATTAGATGCACGCCCAATTTTGACATCCAACACAAAGTGTTCCTTTAAGTCTAAGCATTTGCTACCTATTTTCAACAATAAGGTAAGGGTAAAGGTTAGCGTTATTTTTAGCTTTGGGTAAATGCAGCAGTTAATCTTCACTTAAAGAGCAGCATTTGGGGGACACTTTGTGACATAAATTGTCTGTATTCTGAGACACAAGTGATGTTGAAGTTGGCGAGAAGAGCATGAGGACACTTCGTGACGCTTATTGAAATCTGCGTGCATCTAATTAGGGTCAAACCTGGACATATCTCAGCAAATATGAAGTAAGAGAGCGAATTCCCCTTATCTGGCCCTATTCCGATGAAAATTATTTGAAATCTATTATTTGCTCCGTGTCATACTTCTTGGTTGTAAATAAAAGTTAAGACTTCAGTAATGGGATTATGAGAAGCTTTTCAACAATCTCCGATAATTTGAACCGAGATTATTAGTTTGCTTCAACTCAGAGGTGACATCTATACTGTTGTGATCTGGTTTGTGAAGTTTTTAGACCTATGGCTAATTGGGTGAGAACGCAAAAACGAGCTTGCAGTCACGATCTTTGGAGTCGAACACCAACTCCTTTGATATTATCAATCACCCATGCTACTTTGCATAATATATCGACACAACAGAGCTCTCCACTTATTGATATCAATATTGACAATCTGGGTCATGTAGTTGATGATACAGGTGCCAACAACCGCGATGATTCTGCACACACCACAAGATGCTTTTAAAATCAATTATCTGTGGTATTTGAAGAAAGTTTGTTTGTTCGTCCAGTCATTAAAGTCAAGTTATACGTAAACAATTGCTGAACTCAGACAGAGGAAACGACTGAATACCCATTAACTATTGTGTGATCATGGTCATTCTAATGTGTCATACTCTCACCGGATGAATGGCTTATAAATAGCTTAGTGTGTGGTTTTCCTAAACTATCAAATCGGCTCAAGACCTAACAGAGAATCTTCGTCTGCTCCACATAAGACATTTCACCTACGTTAACTCACGCCATAGGTTTTTCCTGCCTGTTTCGGTAGCCTCTATCAACACAATTCTACGTTTGACTGATTATTTAGCCCCGAATAAGTTCCAATTACCTCAGGTTGTCATACCTTAGAGTATTTCTTGGTCATTCATGTTTTCATACATCCAACGGAGGAAAGTGGCAAGCTACAATTGTAGGCTTTCTCCGGCGGAATTAAATTTTCCCATCTTCTGTTAAACTCATTGATTGATAATGTCCAGGAGTTTTCGCCTACGTGACCTGCAGTGTGATTTGGCTTACGGAAACAAAAGAAATAATTTGCATTAAAATAAGGTCCAGTCACCCAAAAGGAAACTTTTTTCGTTGACATTGCCATGGTTACCTTGTCTTCTTGTCCATAATGGCTGTTGTGACGTTAAAGCGTATGGTAAAGCAAACTCACTCCATTGAGTTGAGTGTTGTACTTGATAAACAACGATATCATGTTGGTATGTGAAAATGCCCACTAGCAAATTCGATTCTTTGTGTAACTGTGAATGTCTCGTGTCCATCAAGCGAGAAGTTCTTCCACTTTGATCGCTGATACAAGCTGATACAGACAACTCTTG
>OX421455.1:36040826-36045826 GCA_949126865.1 Montipora capitata | reverse complement strand
ACTTTATCAGATCTTCAACAAACATGAATTTCGTAGGAAACAATAAACAACTGCGTTGTACATTAATAATTCATACAAATAAATAGCTTGAAGTATTTTCTTAAAAGTATACGTATAGGCAAGGGGGGGGGGGGGGGGTGGGGGAAGCTGGCGGAAACAACATCGGAATTAGGAGAATTGTAAAACTTATGACCTTGATACAAAGCGCGGAGAATTGTTTAGTATTAGTTCTGCAGTAATTGGAAGGTCTTACAATTTCTTGTATAATAGGAATGTATTTGAATTTTTCAGTAAAACAATTTTGTTTGCTAACAGTGAACGGGAAGGGTCGAGATTTGATAGGAGTACATAAATTTGCCCAATTGCAAGGTGTTTATGTTTATGTTGAATATGCACTCAGACGAATTGAGGAAACTTGTTTGGAGCCTAAATACAAGTGCGCGCGGAGCCAGGAGAGGTGATTCATTCATTTCCTTTAATTGGATAAAGAATTGGACTGAGAATTGTTTGTTGGAATTTTTTTCATGACCACTAAACAAAAAGTATGCAATAAACCATAATACTACCCTTTACTAAAAACCTACCTATCTCCTTTGCTCCGGGATTTTCAAATGGGTGCTTTGCCTTTGAAGGAATCAAGCACACGGTATTAATAGCGCTTGTGGACTTCGTCCCAAGAGTCTTTAAATCATGATGTGGGCGGAACATTCTTTCACTTTGACAGATCACGTTTTTCCGCGTTAAGGGCTTTTGCACTGCTATACCCTCTCCATCATTCTCGACAAATTTAAAGAACTCCAGCAACAAACAACAGAGAGGGCAATGAAAGGTAATACAGTTTGTTAAACTCTTACTGCGAAACTCGGAGATTGTGAACACTGGTGTGATTATTTATAGTATCCTATTGTGGGTTTTAATTTGCTTACTCACTAAGGCCACGTCATCCTAATCTAATAAAAAGAACGATTGCTCTTTCACAAATGTAGACTTTTAAAGGCTAAAAACAGTAAGGATAATTTGTTCCACCAAAAGAGCAGACAGAAAAGTATAAAATAGAAAAAAAATTGAGCTTATCTGCTGAATACTCCGTCACTTATTTGCATAATAATAACATCTATTGTATTCTGGCTCGTTCTGAAAGTCGCTTATAGTAATGAAGTCGGAACGAAGATTCAAGTTTTTCATCAAATAGAGTCATGTTTCAAAACTGAATTTGTTTTTTCAATTCCTTTACAAGTGCGCGCGGAGCCAGGAGCCATTTCTTTAATTGGATAAAGAATTGGACTGAATTGGACTTATGTGATCTATCCACCACTGTAGATCAGATTTTGCAAGGCCAGAAAGGCCTTGGAAGCCTTCAAGGCTACAATTTGGCACCTCTCTAAGGTTCGATAATATAGGGGCCCATGCATTACCCCTGGAAATGAAGCTACCAATTTACCAATAACACGAGCTACTTCTCGGTTAGTGGGGAGCATCTTATGGAGCAATTCCAGACAAGCAAATTGTAATTTGTGCGCCTTATCATTAGTTAAAGTAATTGTCATGTTGACGGAATCAAGGGTGAAACCCATTGGACTTCGAGTTGGACTTCGAGTTAGGGTTCGAGTTGGAGTTCGAGTTAAAGTTGACTATAAAAATAAACTCCCCTCCCCCAAAAAAGAAATAGAGGGATAGGGTAGGGTAGGTCCCGCAAAACCAGAGCCCGCCGAGATACTTACATTTTTCGAAGGACCGCTTGTGCTTATGGGAGGGCACAAACCAACGATAGTATGACAAGGAATATTTTTCCTTGAAATGTAAATGCTAACCATGATCCATGATGCTAACCAACGATCTCTCATGAAGAGAAAGGATTTGAATCAAAGCAGTGTCCATTTCTGTTAAGAAAGTGCAAGTGGCATGACGCGTGACGCGTGACACTAACAGACACGTGCCCTCACACTTCAAACCGACTGAGACATTTCAATATACGCACTATTCCTCCTGTCACCCACCAGGGGTCAGTAAAGGATTTATCAAAGGTGAAGCTCTGATACTACTCAGGACAAACTCCTCAAAAACGACTTTTGAGGAAAACATTCGCAATTTCAGAGTCCGTTTGCGTATGAGAGGCTATCCCAGGCATCTGGTTGATCATATCCTCTCCGAAGTGAAATTTACAGAAAGAGAGTCGGCTTTACAACAGACACAAAAGACGCGAGATAAGCCACTGCCCTTTGCAACGCATATCACCCATCAGTGCCTCATAAATATTAATGTGAAAATGGCATTGGATAGAGAACCAACCCTTACTCAGGGAAATATACAAGGAGCCCCCTTCCATCTCCTACAGAAAGGGGAAATCCTTAAAAGATATACTTGTGAGAGCAAAACTCTAAGGGTCAAGGTACAACACTATCACGAGAAGCGGGAATTGTGTTTGGTCTGTCAACATCCTTTTCATCTCTCTAAACTGACCGTGAGAAGACAGCTCGTTTTAAATGTCAATCGTAGTTCACTTTCGTTGCGTTTTTACTTTGCAAGTGCCTATGATTGTCTTGTAGAGCGAAATGAAATGTAGAGAGGTAATTAAAATTATTTTTAATTCTGAATAATATGAAATCGTCTATTAGTAAAGATATGGGCCACGACCCCAAATATGGACAATTTGTTATTATTCATTCGCAGTGACAAAAGGTACCACACATTGTTGAAAACCTATATCCCTGCTCTATATTTTAATGTGTCAGCAATTTTATTACTTAAACCACATGAAAAAAAAAAAAAATAAAAAATCTCAATATTGCCCCGAATTCCTGTTCTTCGCCCAGCTTATACATCTCTTTGCTTATTAACATTAATAATAAATAATAATTATACATTATTATCAATTATATACTTGCGTTTTAATTATTAACTCGAAGCGCAACTCGAAGTCCAACTCGAAGTCAAACTCGAACTCGAACTCGAATCCAAACTCGTTGATACCTTACTCCCGCAATTTAGAGATGGCCGGTTTCAAGAGTTTCGTGAATTTTCGGGGGGCACAGGATAGCCCGTTTGGGAGGCAGGTAAATTGGAACAGATGTCCTTTAAACAAAAATCTAAGATATCTCCGGTTAGATTTGGCGATTGGCACAGAATAGTATGCATCCTTTAAGTCAACAGATGCCATAAAACAATCTTTCTCAATTAATTTGGTTATGGTATGAATCGTGTCCATTTTAAAGTGGATTTTGACAGCATACTGATTTAGCGCTTTTAAATTGAGGATCATTCGATGAGTTCCGTCCTTTTTATCTCGGAGAAAAAATGTCGGAAATTATTTCGCCCGAGGAGTGTTCAGCAGGCTCGATGACATGTTTGGTGAGTAGTTTGTCAATTTCGCCCGGAACGATAACCTCCTCAGCAACACTTCTCTTATTATTAAGGGGAATGTAGTGTTGGTGAGGGATAGAGTCAAATTCTATTTTAAGGCCCATCACAGTGGATAGCATTTCCCTGTCGGGAGTAAGGGAGTGCCAAACGTCTAAGGAATGCACAATAAACCCAGCATAGAATTTAAAACAAGCATCCTGTAGATATGCTTTTAATCGTGGGAGAATGGTAGCAAATTCTCTTACCGCACGTTTAACGTTTTCAAGGAAGGCCAAAATCATTTGTCGTTCTCGCCCTTTGACTTCTTGTGCCTCTTCTCGCGGAACGGTGTGCGGGTTCCTCTTGACAAAAAATGTTGCTGGAAGTATGGCGACCACCCAAGTGGGACGATTTGTAACCGCGATAGCAATCAGTGGTCCAAGAACCTTGACGCTTGCCAGGGCGGTTTGTATGTATGGCGACCACCCAAGTGGGACGATTTGTAACCGCGATAGCGATCAGTGGTCCAAGAACCTTGACGCTTGCCAGGGCGGTTTGTGGCTGTGCCTTTGGCGGTACCAAGGGTTTTTCCCCGACGGTTTGTTTCTTTAGCGCCGTAAACTTGTTTCGGTAACTCCTCCCCGAAAAGAAGCTGGGAGTGCTCACAATCTGCAGAGCGGAGGGCATGAAATTCCGGCCTCAAGGCCGGTTTGAGTTGTTCACGTCTCAAGCGCGCCAACTCAGCTGTCACGTGTCTGATTAGTGCCATGGCGTCATGGTTATGAGACAATAGAGCCTTGTCCTCAGGCGTTCGGTTCTCCGTCTTCGCGGTCAAGATACTATTGCAAGACGAAGCAATAGCGAAGGTAGCCTTCTGTAGGCTTCTTGCATGTTGGCAATTTTGAAATCGCCTTTCTTTTGGAAAGATGTAAGCGGAGTCCAAATTTCAGAGTTGACGTGCGCTTCAGCGATACGATTTGTAAAAATACAACATCAGGTTTAAAACGTTCTACTTCGGTTAAGTCAAACCGCCTAACCTTATCGATTATTCGACCCCCGACGCCATGCCAATGAATTGTAACCGAGGTATTAAAGTTTAAGTTAAGGTTATATGTGGGACTATTCTTTATAATAAAATCCCGGAGCCTACGTATAAAGGAGTGACCCAAAATCAGAACCCTTGGCTGGGCTATACAGAGAAAGGAATGCAAAAGAACTTGCCTGAAAAATTTGAACAGATAACTTGCCACACGATGGTGTAGTGTCGGGGCAGTTTTGTGGCTGCACATATTTGCCCAGAATCTCCGCGGGTTTTGCCTGAGACATCTTCCTAGCCCATTTATGCTTGACAAATTCGGCCAATTTTTGGTTAATATTGGGCCCTTTTTTGTCCCCGTCGGCAAGGGCGGCCTCTAGCTCAGCTAGCAAGTCATCCTGAGGTTGTTTCATCGGACGCATGCACGCTCAGAGCATCAGCTTCTGGCTGAGTGTCGCCCAGTGGGCGAGAATCATCATCAGCAGAGTCTTTTGAAGCTGAAAGAGAGTGTGTGCGTGCTCTCTTACGGCCCGGTGGGCCAGAATCGTCTCCATGTGCGCTCGTTGAGCGGGAAAATAGGTTGTCACATATGCGCGACAAAAGGTCACCCATAGAGGCCATGGTC